>JANXHW010000009.1:2600000-2685000 GCA_026170595.1 Plestiodon gilberti rubricaudatus | reverse complement strand
TCCCAGTCTCAGCTGCAATATGGGGTATAAGAATACATGCTTACTTTACAGGGTTGTGATAGAACTACGTCAAGATAACTGCACAAATAGAAAGTGTAGTGGTTTGGGAGTCGGACTTAGTTTGGGAGTCGGACTTAGACCTGGAAGATCCAGGTTCAAATCCCCGCTCAGCCACGAAGCTTCCTGGGTGACCTTGGGCCTGTCACTATCTCTCAGCCCCACCTACCTCACAGGGTTGTTGTGAGAACAAAAAGCATGTACACCACTCTGAGCTCCTTGGAGGAAGAGCGGTATAAAAATGTGAAAAATAAAAATAAATAAATAAAATATACAAACAGGAGGAATGATGGAGATCTGTTTCTTCCCCCTCTTTTATAATACTAGAATTCTGGATGCCCCAATGAAATGATTGGCAGGAGATACAGGGCAGACAAGAGGAAGTTATCAAATGCAGAATTGAATTTGTGGAATCCACTGCCACAAGACATGATGATGGCCACTGGTTTGGACAACTTTTCAAAGGACATTAGACAAATTTGTGGAGGACGGGTCTTTCCCCACAGCTGTTAGCCATGAAGGGCTGTGGCTCCTCCATGTTCAAGTGCAGTATACCACTGAATATCTGTTGCTGGGGATGAAGCAATAGCAGGGGAGGGTTGTTGTCTTAATCTCCAGCTTCCCAGAGGCATCTGGTTGGCCACTGTGGTCTACTCAACAAGATTCTTTATATTCTTATGTTCAAGGGACACACTGGACAATGGACATGGTGCAGCGTCCTTCTGAGCATTGTGTGTGTATGTCACGGTGTGGGCTGCAATTCCTCTGAGGAAATGGCCCTGGGAAGAGACTGGGAAACTATTCAGGCCGAATGCCCAGCCACACGGGCAAAACACAGAGATGGGTTCAAAGTTCCACTTTTTCATCATAACCTGCAGTCAACCTCCTTTCAGGGCTAATGAACCCTAAGGCAGAGGCCAGGCCAGGTCTAACAGACAGTGTGTCGCCTCCCCCAAGATCTAATGTTTCCGGCTGTGAAAGAACTTTTATTGAATCCTTTTGGGGAGGGGAAGCTGGCCGTTGCCCCCGGCTTCACTGTAAGAAGGACGAAGCTGTGGGGGCACCACCCTCGGCCCCTCACCGTGGACCGAGACACCCAGGCATCCAAGCCCTCCCCCAGGTGATGCTCAACTGTTGCTCGAATCAATTATACGAAATTTTCTTCATGGATGGGCATTAACTGCTGTAACTGTCGTTGATCTGCTCCCTCAATGTCATTTTAACTAGTAGTTAATTGTGTTTTAGTAAAAGTCAGTGTTCAGTGGAACGAGTTCAAAGTAGTTAAGTAGTTTCACAACTAATGTTTTTTTTTTATAACGACTCCCCCCACCCAAGTTGACAATTAAAATGTTAAAAAAAGTTAAATGAGTCCATCAAATCATTTTGCTTTGGGGCTGGAACGGGGCCTGCCACCCCCTCTGCTGGTAATTGTAGGCATGCCTGTCTTTTTCTTACAGCACAATCCTATGCATATCTACTCAGAAATATGTCCCATTGGACTTATGGGGCTTACTCCCAGGAAAGTGTGTCTAGGATTGCAGCCTTAGTGACTGATTTGGTGGTTTACTGTACAGTATATTGATACTTATAGGCGTTTTCAGTATGATCATAAATTGTTTAAATAATAGGTATTTTCCTAGCGTACGAAAGTGATAATTATTGTTAGTAAACAGTTTGCGACTAACAATAGTAGTTTAAGTATGAAGTTAGAACATATTTATCATAAAGTACTTATAATTACCATTCGTGAAAGCAATTACTGCATCTGAAAAGTCGTTTTACTACTCATAATTTTATCCTTGACTTCTGTATGGAATAATAAAATCTGTTTGCAAGATGGTCGATGAAAAGCTTGTTCAGAGGCTTAGCAAGGGCAGCAGGCCAGGCAAAGTAGCACACAGAATTCACTTTCTTGTTGGCCCTCTACATGCAGCCTAACACAGTGGGGCACATTCAGGACACTACTGGGGGAGGATGGAGAAAATCTGAGATATGACTTTGGACAGGTCAGCCAGATTTTTCATTTCATTTTGCACAACAGTTTCTGGACAGGAGAAGTCTATCTGAGTAGTGGGAAGTTGGGATTTTAACAGCGACGTCCCAACCATTTTTAACTCCACCCTGTGCCCGTTCTCAGGCAGAAAATATCAAATTTGAAGTCTACCTAGGGGTATAGAGATGATCAGTTATGGTGCTGGCAATGAATTCCTTGGCTTTTTACTGTCTCACATCCAGTCTTGGAGGGTTGCCAACCCGCTCTGTATTCCTCTCGACTCATCTCTCTCTCTCTCTCTCTCTCTCTCTCTCTCTCTCTCTCTCTCTCTCTCTCTCTTCGCTTTTTTCTTAACCAAAACTCTGTACCAATCAGCATCCCGAGACAGTGAACAAATTGCCAGATTATTTCTGAATTTGAGTCACCCGACGGGAACTCCACACTTAACCTGCAAATGTGAAATTGGGTGATTTCCTACAACCTCAGGAAAAAAAAAACCAGGAAGCTGTTAACAAGTCAGGTGAATTAAACAGCACAGTCACTCCACTAACAGGCGAAGTTGTCAGGGAGGAGACAGATGTGGGCAATCAAACGGAGAGCTCAGGCCAGCGCTGCAGGATCCCGGCTCCCGTTGCACTGATTTGCGGGAGGAAACCAAGAGGCCGCTCACTGGAACATGATGGCTGGGGAAAAAGCAGGGAGGAGGAGGAGGAGGAGGAGGAGAGAGAGGGAGAGGTGAGCCTTGAAAGGGTCAGGAGGTGGTGCCTTTCCCCGTTGCAACACCTTCGCTGCTTTTATACACGGGGAAGTTCCTTGGTTGCTACATAAGCCTCCTACAGAGACGGGCCCTCCAACTGTCCCTGTTTATCGAAGCCTGCCCCTATTTTAGGAACACAAGAAGCTGTCTTGTACCCTTGGCCCTTTTCGCTCCACATGGGCAGCACAGACCGCCAGAGTTGCAGACAGGAGTTTTTTCTCTCCCTCCCCCCCCCGGAGCGGCTGGCAGGGACTGAACGTGGGAACTCTCTCTACGTGCAAAGCACGCCCTGTTCCACACTTTTCTGATCCCCGTCCCTGGTAGTTAAAACTCTTTCATCCTGTTTGCCTTTTCGGGATGCCCTCTAGAATGTGGTTAGCATGGTCGTTCTTCAGGGTTCCGCTCTCTCTGCAGGCAGTTAGGCCTGCTTTATTATTATTATTTTATTATATATACAATTGATGAAAATGTGAATATAAGTTCCAAGTACTTGGGTAGCTGCCTTCTACTGTGTCAGGTTCTGTCTTCTAATTTGTCGATCAGCCGCTCTCCAGTGTTTCAAACAGAGATAGCCCTTTCCCTGCCCTATCTGGAGAAATTGTCGGGGCTGAGCCTATATGACCACTGAGCTACTCCCCCATCTTGGAGAGATAATTGGAGCTAATCGGAAAATCCACTCATCCAAACTGGTTTGACGCAGGCCAGCCCGTCAAAGCCAAAATGGCAGGCGTGACCCTGGTCACTGTTGACAAGTCGTAACGAATGCGCGCAACCCCGTTTAGCCACAGTCCAAGCAGCAGATCCTGATGAGGTGCATTCTTTTTGCGTATCACATTTCACATCTTTTTCCCAACCTGTGCGTCACTCCCTCTGGGAACGATTTTGTTCCCGCTTTCAGCTCTATGTATGTGTATCAGTGAGCTAAAGAAAGGGGTGGGTAATGGGGGGGGGGGAGAGAAAGAATTATCCCACTTTACTGCACCTGGTTGTCTTCATCCAGAACAGCCACAACATCAGTAAAAAGTTGCCGACTGGCAAGAAATCAATTTGTTCTAGAGGTAAAAGATTAAAAAGCTGGGTGGAGTCCAGTGGCTGGTGGGAACGAGCGGTCTTTGTTTACCTTTTGATTTTCCCACCATTAAGGTGGGCTTTCAGCAGCTTGAGTTCATCGACTGGATCTTCAGCTGTATTTACAAACAGAAGCTGGAGGCTGGCCGACTTCCACCTCTCACAGACGCCAAGTCAATGTCCCTTCTCCCATCCCAGCATAAAAAACGAGAAACAGCTGAGCTTCCTTGTACCTAGTCACAGACACAGGAGTGGATTTTCCAAGCACTCCATCTGTTTCTTCGGCCATGTAGGGTTTCTCTTAAAGATTACGGCAGGGGAATTGTTGAGTCGACTTAATATTCAAGTTGAACTAACGTAATGGTGCAAGAATAATATTGGCAAAATAGATATATTGGACAACACGATTAAGGCCCAAGACAGCAGAGCAGCATAGAAATATTTGAGAGATACTCAGTGAACTCTGAGCACAAAGTTTTCTAAGTTTACACTCAGAATTTGGGGCAGTTAATGAGAGGAGCATCATTGCAGTGCAACTGGCAGAGAAAAAAAGGTGAGCTGGGGGGGTAGTTGGCTTGCTGCGCCTTTTGTGCTCCCCTCCCCAAATTTCAAGCGGAAGTTCTCCCGGGAGAATTTTCGACTCAGCTTTAAAGGGGAAATAAGTCAATATACTTTTGTAAATTGAAACATAGCTTTGGCATAGAACGCCATGCAGCATTGCAAATCTCAAGACTGCTGTACTTCACCCCATTGCTTATTTGGTCTTTCTGCCTCTGTTGCTGAGGTGGCAACACGTGGAGCCCCCCCAATGGTCTGCATTTTGCGATTCTCGTTTGTTGGGGATGGAGGACTGAACCTGGCACAATTCCAGAGAGCTACTGTGTCATTAATTAAAATCTAGGATCTTCTGCACCCTTGAACACCAAAGCCAGTCAAGAGTGAGGGAAGACCAGTCTGTCCCTGGGATTTCTCCCCATAAATCAACTTATTACAATCCTTCAACTTAATGTATTAAAATATGCTCTCTCTCTCTCTCTCTCTCTCTCTCTCTCTCTCTCTCTCTCTCTCTCTCTCTCTCTCTCTCTCTCTCTCTGTGTGTGTGTGTGTTTCTTTCCATACTATTTCTCTGGATGGATTGCCTAAGAGAGGGCTAGGAACCCTGGGGAATTGTTTAACAGTGATTCGCTGGGTCACTGTATTAGAACAGACTTGAGTCTATCAGCCAGATGGTGACTTCAGGGGAAAAAAAAATCCCTGACACACCATTTCAAATGGATTTCATGCAAAACCTCCTGAGGGGAACCAGTGGGAATCCAGCAATCAGATCTGTTGTGAATAAATATTACAAAATTGCCAATTAGAAAAAAGGATGTTGAAAATGTTTGACTGGTTTTGAGGGCCCTTTGCTTCCCCCCCCCCTTCTCTTCTCTTACGACAGATCCCTCAATATTGGTGACAGATCACCACCCTTCCTGCCACGGCTCCTACCTTATTTTGTTTGTTTCCTTCCTGCAAAGAGCAGGAAAAGCAGCTGGATGTATTCATTTATCATTCCTTTATTGGGACTCGTGTCCCAACTCCTCCCGAGGGCTCAAGGCGGCTAGCAGAAATATGGCATAATTAATATGATCTTATTTATAGCATATTATTATCTAATTTATATTACATTATATTATTATTCCCCAAATGTAGAATTCCCTACTGCAAGCAATCCAGGAGACACTCTCCCAACTTTCAAGATGTTGCTGGCCACAACGTCAGGGTTTTTTTTTCTCTCTCTTTAGCTGGCTGTTGGCTGTCTTGCTTGTAGCTGCACAAGTTTCTAGTTCAGATTCGTATAATTCTTTTATTTTATTATTGTTTTATATTTTGATATTTGTTTACACCTTTGAGCCTGTTTTGGGTGAGAAGGCAGGATATTAATAGAAATAATAAGTAATATTCTTGATGATGATGCACCTAAAATCACGAGGCGCTGTGTGATCTTACCATGAAAAGTGGGCTAGCAAGTCTTGCCGAGGCTGGCTGGAATAAGACAGGGAATGCTGAGATTGGGGGCTAACCCCATCTAAGGACATATGACCAGGCATGCTAGGATCTTGAAAATTCGTAAGTGGAATGAAACAGGAGTTTCTGCAAACTCTCTTCAACCCAACATGGCGTCGTCCCTCCCAGTGGCTGTTTACTGGCGTCTCTCTTCAGTTTCTGTTTAGATTATAAACCCCTTGGGGCCAGGAGAACCATCTTCCCTTTCTTTTTTCTTGTATCCACTGCCCTGGGAACTTCTTCTTGTTGTTGTTGTTGTCGTTGTTGTTGTTGATGAAAAGTGCTGTAAAGTGAATTTTCCACTATGTAAAGTGAAATGCGTCTAAAGATCACCAGCAAAGATCCTTGAAAATGGCACAGAGTGTTTAGTCACTGACTGAGGGAGAAGAAGGCCACACTGGTGAGGTCACTGAGAGACGCTTTGGACATATTCATAAGTACGCATTCTGAACTGTGCACCTCGCCTCCAGCATGGGAAGAATTACAGAACGAGTACCTGACACCCTTTGTGCTGAAGGATTTGGAAGTTATCTCAACTCAGACCAGATCTACAATGTTGATTGTACAATATCTACAGTGTTGATGAAGCTTCTAAACTCTGCAAATATTCCGGGGACTGGGGGTGGGAGGGGCCTCTGGGATCCCAAACAGATTCCAGAATATCTTGTGGGAGTTGGTGTTTGCTTATTTCGTCTGCATCCTGTCCTTCCTAATGAGCTCAGAGCAACCTACTAGATTCTGCCATCTCTGTTACACTTACGACAACCCTTTGAGGTCATTGAGGCTGGCAGAGAGGGCAGGATGAGAACCCTGGTCCTTGACCGCCAATTTCCCCCCACTCTTGCTCATGTGCCACCTTGTATTGATTTACTGAATCAGTAAATGTACTGATTTATCTAACTCCGTACGGAACGCAGTGGCAGCCCTCCAGTTCAGGGTCTTTCTCAGCCGCACCTGAAGGCCCCACAGAGACTGAACTTGGGACTTTTGTCCTGTATTCTGTCATTGAACTATGGCCCCTCCCCAATTGAAGATTATGGCCAAAGGAGCCCGTAACATCAGTAGTCGTCAATGTACTTTAAAAAAAAAAAAGCAAAAACATTTTGGTTTCAAATTTGCGCTTCTCACTGAACCCGAACAAGGAACAAGCAAACATTTTTTGTCAGCGATTCTTCTTTGGAATTTTTCCCCCCAGTGCGCTTGCTTTTACTACTCCTCGTAACAGATGCGTGAGGCTATGTGATGTGTTTACACTGTCCTTTCATGGCCCCCTTGCTCCTCGTAGAAGAGTCAATGGTGGTTCCCATAGAGAGGGGTGCCATAAGGCCCAATTACTCTGCGTTGTAGAAATGTCAGGCTCTGGAGCATCTGGGTAACACCTGTGCTCCTTGTCCGACAAAGCCTTAAATAATTGGGACTGTCAGTCCAAGCTCCTGGGCTCCAGGATGCTACAATACAGATCCTCGCCAAAATGGACCGTCACAATCAAAATTGCTTCGGGTCAGGCAGGTTCATGAGAACCTGTTGTTACAGCGCTTCTCACCTTTAGAGTTCGGGGTGACCTTTCTGAGCGGTTCTGTTCTCTCACAGCCTTAACCTGGGGAAAGCATTTCTGACCCTCGCATCTCCCACCCACCCCTACCCCCACACAGCCATGGCTCTGTCTTTCATTGGATGCCACAAAATTGTCCCTCCTCCAAATTCAGGGCTGGGAAGCAGAGCTGTACAATAATCACGGAAAACCCAGTGACAATCACATGGCGCGCGCGCACGCACACACACACACGCACACACACACACACACACACTTAAGGATGAAAAGCTACAGTTTAGGTTAGTCAATCTTCTTGCTCTTAAATGTCTTACATCACCATGTATCCTTCCAGCAAGGAAAAACCTAAGCATGTGGGGCTTTGGGATTCTGAGAAAGGGGGGGGGGAGACGTTTAAGAGGGTGGGATAAGAATACAAGAGCAGGCCAAAGGGGATCTATCCAGCCCAACATCCTATTTCTCACAGTGCCCCCACAGTTGCCTCTGGGAAACCCACAAGCAGGAGAAAAAGGTGTGTCCCACTTCACTGCTTCCCTGAAGAGGGATATAATAGAGGCTTATATAGTTATGAGCAGTCTGGAGAGAGGGAAATTTTCATTTTAGCATGTATTTATATAGCACCATCAATGTTGTGCAAGGTGCTCTACATAAAGTGAAAAGACCGGTCTCTGCCCCAAGAGGCTTGCAAATGAGATATTGACACAAAGAGATTCCCCCCCCCCCCTCACATGATGCTAGAATTCAGGGTCATCTGAGAAAGATGAATGGCAGTAGGTTCAACAAGGGAAAAAGGAATGGCAACAAATGGGGGGGAGACTTCCAGGGTGCAGAGAAGATCATTTCTTGCCCAGCACATTTTCAGTGTTGGAACGCTTCATCAGATTCTAGCCTTCCTCACAGGGTGCTGAGTTAAATGAGGGCATTTGTTTTCACAAGTGATGGTGGTTAGATGCTTTTAGAAAAGGAATATGCAAATAGGTCTATCAGTGGCATCAAAAGAGAACCTCCATGCACAGAGGGAGTCTACCTCTGGGTGGCAAAATGCTGAGAACCAGCAACTAGAGAGCGATTGCCTGTTTGCAATGATGCCTTGCAGAGGCATCTAGCAGGCCACCACTGAAGACAGTATGCTGGGCTAGACGGACTTTGCTCTGATCCAGCTATTCTGACAGCCTTGCTTCATGATCCCCTCCATCGCCCTTCCATACTGTTTTCGCATCAGAATAAAACGTGCAGTTTTTCCATGGCATCTGGTACATGATGGTGGAACAAGCCGAACTATCTCTGTACTGTCGTAGAAATATATTAGTAGGACAGTATATGAAGTTACAATATCACTGCATTCCTCCATCCAAGTCAGGAAGACGGGTCAGTTCTGGAATGACCTGATTACCCGAACCTGGTAGTGTGACCCCAAAAGCCCCTTTAATGTCCTTCCCAGTACTTAGCGAGCTGTGATACCCGAGCTCCACCATCAATCTCTCTCGGTGACCCTCCCCGTCCAAGCCTTTCAACAGCTTCTCAAATTCAAGGGCTCCCTTCAGTCTCCCAAAGGTCTCTCAAAGGCCATCTTCACATCCTGCACGCAGACTCACGTTAAGCCACACTTCAGACGGCTGGGCGTATCCACTAATCCGGCACACCATCTCAATTGAAGGCTTCAGTAAATAGAGTTCGGAGGATGTTAAATTGAGTTCCATGGTCATTGCTTCCAGGAGCCTCTTGAGATGGGAGGCAAGAAAGATAATGATAAAGGTCATTCATAACTTTAAACAAGGAGTCCGTTCCATATCCCCCAGCCAAATCAGCAACTCCTTGATGTATCATCAGAACTCTGATCATCCTCAACGAGGCTGGGCAGGTGTGTGTGTGCGCACGCACGAGAGAGAGAGAGCATGTGTGTGGGATTTTCATCTCGGTAAAGAAGATGAACTATGCTTTCGAATATTTTCATCAACTCATTCAACACAGCAATAATTCTGCCATGTCTGCATTGGTTCCAGAATGTCGTTGTCAGGACCGGCCAAACCACTTAACTTTTCTGGGTTCCTCTCATGTGGGTTTACAACCTTAAACCTTCAAAACCTGTGCTCTACCACTGAGCTTCAACCCTGCTGTAAGATCTGCAAGGCAAGGAGACTCTTCTTTGTGTCTAACCCCCCTCCCCCACATCTTTATCTAAAACCTTTTTTATTTTTGGATGTTTTCTCCAAATCTCCCAGATACAATTGGACAAGCACAGAAAAGGCAAGTCAGAAACGAACTATCATGGGAAACACAGCTACATCTGGTAACTATAAATACCATTTCAAAATGAATTAAATGGTCTTGCAGGAGCAAACAAGATCATTTGTAAACGACAATATATCCTGCTGATATCAGGCTGGGACCTGAGAGGGCCTTGTCTGTGGTCGCGCACAGATTTTGGAACTCCTTTCCTCGAGAAGCCCACTTCACAACTTCTTTGTAAACTGATGAGCTGAATGCCGTCCTCTTACCCAGCAGCATGCCAGCAACTGCCCCTTCTCTTCCACTCCCAGAATTGGGAAAGGAAGAGGGGAATGAGCAAAAGAGGAAGTGCAGAGGAGAAGAGAGTGGTGGGCTAGAGTGTCTCTGTCTGACACACTTCCTCTTCTGCTCTGTTCCCCTCTTTGTTTTTGAAGCCATGAAATGCGAGGAGGCAGGTGGCCACCTCAGTGAACCTCATGAGTGGGCTGGCCTGGGTCATGATTACGGCTCCTTCCGTTGGCTCCAAGAGCAGAGATTTGTTCCTCTCTTCTGAAAACCTACCAGCTTTTCAGATCACCCTCCCAGCACTTCCTGTCACTCCAGGAAGGCTTCTCCCCCTGCCCTCAATTTCCACCCTTCCCCATAATAAAGAATTGTTATTGGGTGATCCTTTGTAGTACATTAGTGGTTGGCGGAGCCAGGCCTGACAGAAACGTTACCCATTTCAACTCTGTGTAGCCCTCTCAGAAGATCCGGATTTTGTGTAAAGAATGGGATGAGGCTTTTTATGAGTTCATTCCCGAGCCAAATCAGATAAGAATAATTATCCTCTCTTGGGATATTAAACCGCACCTCACCAGGACCGGCAGCTGACAGCTGTTTTATTGGCGGAGTCACTTGGGTCTGAAAATCAAGGATTAATTGTTCATGTGTCTTGAAGTCTCCACAAATAACAGCGAAAAGGGGCATTGCTATGGAGATTCCCGGCTCATTTTTCCGCCCCCCGTCGTGGCTACTCCAACCGGTGAATAATTTCTCCGGACAATCACTCAAAGTTCAGTAGTCTGGAGAAGTGTATTTGAAATGAACATTTTAACCACCACCACCACCCCAAAAATTGGAAGTTTATGTGAGGGTGAAAAAGATATGTGGAGAGTTAAGTAGGATGCCTAGAAAATTCACCCAAGATTAACTTAAAATTGCAATGGATAATATTTTATTAATTTGCATAGAATAAATGTTGTATTTATTAAAATATTGGAATGGATAATATTTTATTTGCATAGAATAAATGTTGTATTTATTAAAATATTTATATACGACTTTTCAACAAATACAAAAAAGTTCACACAGCAGTGTACATAATGAAAGAAATGAAGAGATGGTTCCCTGCCCCAAGGGACTTACAATGTAAAAAAAAAAGACACGAAAGGGACACTAGCAAACAGCCCCTGGAAAAGATGCTCTGCGGGGGTGAAGAAGGAAAGTTGCTTTTTTCCCTTGCTCAACAGAAGAGAACCACCCCTTTCAAAAGGTGCCTCTTATCACAGTTAGAAGGGGCAGATCAATATTAAAGACTGTGTGTGTTTTAGGCCCAATTTTGCACTGGAGGAAAGCCCAATTACAAATTTGGAAAATATATGCAAATGATATTCATTTGCATAAGTTTGCCTGATTAATTTTGCTTCCACATTAAGGCTTCGGAAGACATGGACATTTTCAAGAGGAACAGGGGAGGAACAGAGGGAAGGAGGGTCTAGAGAGATGGAGGGTGGATCTCTAGCTTGGATGGAGGAGGCGAGATCTCTGCTTTTACACTTCAAACACACAAGCGATGACGGCAGTGTATCCCTCTGTGTTTAAGGAGGGGCGTTCATGAGGACAGGGTAAGGTCGGCAACGTTAAAGGTTTCTGATGAGAGGCGAAGTTGGGTGGCTCAGGGGGAGGAGCAACAGCAGGGTTTGGGGAGTCAGGTAAAGTGAGTCAGGATACTCAGTCAGAATACGTGCCCTGCATCAGTATGATCTCAGAGTGATTGCTAGAGCTAACAGCCACTCGGGGAAACCTGGTTGTCTGAATGCATCCAGGGAGCATGTGTTTCAAGGGCCTTGGGATGTGCCCTAGAAGCCAGGCACATGGACATTGAAAGATGCTAAGCATTGGTCCCTTATGACTCTGAGCCCCTCCATTTATGCTAGAAGTGTAGTCCCCCCCCCCGCAGGCTGTCAAGCAGTTCGGGTGCGTAGTGTGGATCCGCCAGACAAGGAAGCAATGAGGGTGCAACGGCGTGTCACAAAAGGTTTGCGAGGGATTGATATGCGAGACCCAATAATTATGAGAGTGCCAGTCGAGTGTCATTTCATGGCTGGGCTGGCTCTTTTCTGGTGCGCGATACTCATCAGCACAAACACTGTAATGATGATAGATGGAGGGAACCCGGAAAGCCATGAGATAGATCTTGCCAGCTGACTGCTGAAGCTCTCGATTGATTGAGGGAGCAACACACACACACACACACACACACACACACACGTTAACGATGGAGGGGATGGAGAAGGGTACCAAGTAGCCGGCACTTGTCAATTTGGGCATTGCGGGTAGGTGTCGAGAGTGGCACACCGAGGACTAATTTGTACGTGGATGTATGTCACTTATGAACATACCAAACGCGGCCTGGTCTGGAATGGTCTTTGCACACGCTTATGACTTGCTTTGCAAGCGGAAAGAAAGGGGAGGCATTAGGAACTTTTCAGGGTGTGGCCAGTGTGGTGTCGGAGGAGCGGAGTGGAGCAGCACATGACTGCTGAATTGATAAGCGCTTTGAGGCGTGTGCAGCCAGTCAGCAACCAGGTGTCCACATATGTGTCCACATATAGCATGTCTTGCCTCCACCACCGTCTCCTGGCCCCCAAACGGTAAATCAGGACTGCCCCACCCACTTTGATCGCCACACAGTGGCCATTGGTGGTACTGCCTAGCACCCCATTCTCACACCTATGAATTTCTGCCCAGCAGCTGTACGCTTGAGGATTGGCAGCTGGAAGCATTGCGTGGGTGGCGGCGCAAGCTGATGTGCAAAGTTCCCTCTTCTACGGCGTTAGATTTGTGATGGGCCGTTCACACAGGCGAGTCCTCTCTCGATGTTGCAATGACCAAGTGATGATTATGCATACGTGAGCCAGTCTTACACGAATGGGGCAGATTGTCTTCACAGCTAAGTCTTGTGTTGAAGGTGATGTGAGGCGATACGAAATTTCGACCTGCAGCGTTACAGCTGCAAATGGCTCGTTCACACATGCAAGTCATCACTGGCTGTTGCAGTGAAAGCTTCATTTGCCCTGAGAGGGCGAAACGATGAGAAGTTTTGTCGAGGGGATCCAGGTTGTTGCTCTGTACTGTGTGAAACGGCTCACAGAGAGACATGGATTTGCTACTTATTTCAGCCCATGGCTGAGCTGGGATTAGAGGTCACATCTCCCAAAATGCAATGCCAACACCCTACCACGCCAAGGAGCCTTTACAGGAAAACAGCAGCAAACAGGACGTTTTCCTTTGCCTTCCTACTCCCAAAGAAGGAGGAAGTGCTGGGCAATTAAGCAAATGATGACCACTGATTTATTTGCAAAAGGTGGTGCCCTCCCTCACACAGGAAATAAAGGCAGCAACATCTCAATTAACAATGAGGTCCCATTGTTAAAGCAGCAAACCATCCCTGCCACCCACACTGGGGGAAGAGAGCCCTGGTTAGGCAGGCGTTTAAAGGGTATCTTTCAGAATTCCCAGGCGCTGGCGAAAGCGTGACCCTCCCGCAAGACGCCTTTCCCCCTTTTTCCTTGTGCTTACTATATTCAAGAAACATTAACCTTTAGTCACTCATTAGCCATCAGGCAGAAAGTCCTCTGAAATTGGAGCGCTCCAATCTATAAAACGTGCTTGCGGGCAGAGTACGAAAATTCTGAACCCTACCAAGCAATTACCGAACTGTAAATAATCAAGCTTTTTTCACGCGTCTGAGGGCCAACGAGCAGAAGCCAACCCGAGTTGGCCACCATGTGTACATGTAGCAGGGGCGTGGCTGCCAATCACAGCAGCCTGACCAGCTGCATCGGTCGGCTGACGCATTGTTTGCACACACAAGCGGTGGCAGGGCGTAGGGCAATGTGCTAGGTGGACCCCCCTCCCCAGTGGCCTCCGGGTGGAGATCAAGGTAGAGTTGAGAATTCTCTCCTTTGCCCTTTGGTGCCAGGAGGTGGCAACAGAGGCAGGGGGTGTGATGGTCAGTACAGTATGAGCGGAAGGATGAAGACAGATAGGCACCACTGGTGATGTCATCAGCCCCTATCTGGGGCCCCTATCAGGTCAGCATTTGCACAGTACTGTCTGCAGTAGCCCTTGCTTCTGTTGCCACTCACCTCCCAGTTAAAATACGACCGTAAGGGGGGATTTCCCTGCCCCTCCCCTTGACCACCTCACGTCTAGCGCACCACCTCGCCCTCACCAGCTAGCTACCACCAAACACATGTTTGTTGTATCGTCCATGCATGCCATTATTAGGCAAACACTTAAGGCCTCCTAATGATTCGCCTAAGGCTGCCTTAGCTACATGAGGTTGAGCCAGAATTTGGATCCGGTCTCCAGGCGGTGTCCAGTAGACACACCCCACGACACTGGAGATGAGGCTGGGATCAGTCTCTTTATTGGAGCATTTTTTTAATCTCACATCTTATATACTCAGACTCACTGAAAGAAATTGATGAGCAGTAGGTTTGGAACAGACCCCAAAACAGTTCTTGTTTGCATAACTTATAATCAATTTACAGAATTCGCTGCCACAGGGTGTGGTGATGGCCCATAGCTTTAGAAGAGGATGAGCCAAATTCGTGGGGAGTGGCTATTAGCCATCATACTTAAGTGGGTCCTCCACGTTGAGAGGACCCACTTGTATTTTTGGGTACCAGTTGTGGAGGACAAAGGATGGAAAAAAACCCTGGATGGATTTCCAGAGGATGCTGTAATATCCAGGATTAACAAAAGCATTTAAGTGAAAGTTTCTTTGGTAAAAAAAATAACAACATCTGCTTATGATATGGGACACTGCAAATTTGAGGAAGGAAGAAGGCGGAGGACCAATGAAGGATTTTTTTAATGCAAAAAAAAATTGAGGCCAATAGAGAAGGGATGCCATAATAATTGTCAGTTGAGAGACCGTCTCTGCGCATCCATGTTCTTAGGAGATGAGTGTCACCTCAAGACTATTGTCTGTCCCCTCTCTGTTAAAGTCGAGATAAGGCTGGGATAAATCTCACCGGGCCTTCTGCCCTGTGATATTATTTCATGCCACATCACCTAATAGGTGTATTTTCACCCTGCTTGCTGCTGCAGTGAGGTTCCGCAGCTCCTAGCTGGGCTGACAATCTCACTATATGGAGAATGGAATAGTGACGGCTAATTGATTTTACAGCAGTACCGAAGGACAGACAATGAAACTACCATCAATTTAATCCACTATTTAATGGTTCCAATTTAGCCTCTGTAAATGCTCACTAAACTAATTTCTCTGGGTTCAGCAATCTGAAAAGCTATCATATCTCTAATCTCCTTCAATATATTCATCTGGAAAAGGGAATTTAGCCAATTCCGATGTGCGGAGATGATCTGTTAGCACAGTGTAAATGTTTATAACACGGCAATCGAGTTCGTTTATAAGGATATGAAAAGTTTTATTGGGGAGGGCGCTGGAGTGGAACCACGGGATAATAGGCAGTTACCCAGCAGTCTCTGGGAGCCGGGGAGTAGGGCAAGCATGCAGAAAAATACTAGGATTTACTTTAATCCCAAATTCTAAGCTCAAATTCGGCCCAGCACATGATGCACCTGGGACTGGATGGCACAAAGGATTCTCTTCCATCCCCCCAGTGACTTTCTAACCAGACCATGATAAAAACAGGGCTTCCCCCCCACACACACACACACTCTACTTGCAAACGCTAAAAATGAATTTAGTATCAGGATATTTGTGTGTGCACTGGGCCACAGAGACTAGGCAGGCCTGAAAGACAGGTCTTGAGTAGGGAGGAGCTCATCATCTCTCCTTGATAACCTGGGCTTTCCCCATTCTTCCCCTCATCCTAACCCTGCAGTCTAATTTTAAATTGCATACCGTTTGGGGCAGGGACCCAGCTCTGTAACTCTGTAACATATCCTGCACATTGATGGTGCTGTACTATTATTAATATTTGTATCCCATTCTTCTTTCAAGGAGCTCAGAAAGGGCCACATACTTCTTCCATTCCCCCCCCCCATTTTATACGAACTGCCAGCTGTATCGTGTTTTCTCCTCAGCTGCCTCTCTCTCTCTCTCTCTCTCTCTCTCTCTCTCTCTCTCTCTCTCTCTCTCCCTCTCTCTCTCTCTCCCCCCCCCCTCTCTCTCTCTCTCCCTCTCTCTCTGGGGACCTAAACAGCTTGGGACCAGGTTATTTAGGGGACCATCTCCTTCCAAATCAATCTGTCCACCACCTCCATTCACCATCTGACTCTCTGCTCTGCATTCCCCTTTTGTCGGATATTCAACCGAGTTTGATACAGAACACAGCCTCTTTGGCTGTGGAACTCCCTGCCTCTGGAAGCCCACCTGACCCACCTTTCTCCCATAGGCATGTTCATCATATAATGACCTCAACAGTATGTGGGAATGAGGCATCGCAGAGCAAACACAGTAGATGGGCCTTTCATACAATTGTAGGCATGCTCCTCTTTGATGGAATCCATTCACACATTCTGCTGCCAGTCATCAAGTGATGTAAGGTGCATGTGTGACTCAACTGTCACACCCAGGTGGTAAGCAAAGATAGAGTGAACTGGTCTGGGACTGGGAGGATTGTCAAATGCCTTTCAGTGAAACATTGAAGGTTGCAGCAGTTTTGACTTCCACCTTCCAAAGACAATTCCACAAATGAGCTTCTGTTTGATGAGCATCTCTTAATGAATATCTCAGAAGATACCACAAGTGCCGCCACCGCCACGACTCCAAAGTCACAGGTGGCGATATCCAGATTGCCTTCCTTTGAGCCTGTCACATCAGGGTGTTAATGTCAGGGGAGCCAGGGCAGGGGCGAGGAGGAGGGATGGAGAGAGCAGAGGGAGTTGTCAAGAAATAATCTTCCTGCAATTTCCTCAGATAAAATTGTACAGTTCAGGGACCAAAAACGTCCAGAAGGACAATTAAACCAATTTGAACACATTCCTTACTGACAGTGAAACTTGACCGCGTTAAGGTTGTAAGGCGATGCTTAAGGTGATTTGGGTGGCGGGGGGGCTCCCTTAAGTGCAAAGTTAAGGACAGTTTAAATGCCAAAAGCAAGGAAAATTAGCATTTCCTGCCCTCAGAGTCTCCACTATGGCAGCCCTGCATTATATGAGTGGATGCAGTAGGAACCATGGTGGGGTATTTGTTCATTTACTTTATTAGTTAATATGTTTGTATATCGTCCCTTCAACTGCATTCCCAGAGCAATTTATGAAGACATGATCAAAACACACAATGACAAAAGCACAAGATACAGCCTTCCTACATGGAGGTTCCTTTTACCCATCATGACCAAAGGGGCCATTTTTAGATCTACCTTCCATATATAGATCGAATCCCCTTCTAAACCTACCTAGGACAGTCGCTTTTTTACACACTGAATTCCTCCAATTGTGTGTTGCATGCAGAAGTCCTATGTGCACCAGGGTCTACAAATTTTAAGAATTATATATGACCCCTGTGTTAGCTCAGCAGGAAAGAGCATGCACCTAAGACACAGGAAGCAGGAAATGGAGATTTGTCCCAGCATGGAGGAATGTGGAATGAAGGCAAAACTCTGTGTTATGGGGTATGTGTGGAGTATGTGTGGAGTAAATAGCACACAGAAGCAGAACATCCCTGGTCGGATCTCCAGTGTCCAAGATCTCAGTTAGCACAGACCTTGGGGAGCTGCTGCCAGTGAATGAACTAGAATTGCTCTGACTCAGCTGGCTATGTGTCCTAGTCTACCCAAAGCTCCCAGCTGAGCTGCATTGCAGGGTACCCTGCAATGCCAGGTTGCCCTGCTTGAAGACTGTTGAATTAAGTGAAAGTGTGGGGGCTTTGGGCACTCAGCAAGCCTGCTTCACACCATTTAGGAGCTCAACTGGGTTCTGACCATTGTCAGAGCAACACGTGCCTTTTTTGGGACCTCTCCAAGGTGCTGAAGGCCTTGACGTTATACTACAACCTAGAACTTGATACCAGATACCTGCTGCCATATGACCTCTGTTGTAGGGCAGGCCTTTCAACCCTTGCTCAATGCTCAGAAGTAGCGTCATCTGGGTGGGGGCTTGGTGCCCTGGGCCCCAAGTACCGCTTCAGGGGAGGGGTGCGATTTCGCATGTCGCTCACCTTTTCTCCGTTGTTTCTTCGCAGCCATCCCAGCTGTGTTTCGGTCCGCCCGCCCGCCTTGGCGTAATTTGGCTCCGAAATGGACGCCAAACAGCAGGGGGCGATCGCAGCCGCACGCTGATGTCACAGCCCCCGACATGTGGGCGCTGTCACAACGGCGGCCCACACTATGTGGGGGCGCAACAACACCTCTGATGCTCAGTGCCACATGGGTATTCAGAAGACAATGACAGAAGAGGACAAGACAGAAGAGGACAAGAGCTACAGAGAGAGGGGGTGTCTCAGTGGTAGAACCCATGTTTTGCATGTATAAAGACCTAGATTCAGTCCCTGGCAAACCCAGTTTGGAATCAGCAAGGGGCTGGATGTGGGTAAACCCACAGGCTTTTCCTTGCCCAAAACGTTCTCCGATTAAAGCCTCACGGGCGGTCTTACGCATAGTCTCTCTCCGCCCTAAGAGAAACCTCAGCTAGAATGCTTTCGGTTTCTAACTACTCAATTAATTAACTCTTGCTTGTAAGACATAGCACAAATTTTAAAAGGTGTGGCAGGATAGGACCATGGTTACTCAGGGGAAAAAAGGAGGGATGCTGACTTGTCATACTAATGCTCTCTCTCTCTCTCTCTCTCTCTCTCTCTCTCTCTCTCTCTCTCTCTCTCTCTCTCTCTCTCTCTCTTTTATATATATAATATATATATGACACCACCAAAGAAGGTTTACGACAGCTGGGAACATATTTTGCCGGCCCCTCCCGTGCCCCCCACACTGTAAATTATATTTAACATTCCACAGAACTTTATTGCATTCTGTGTTTGGGTTTTATGAAAAAATCTGTATTTAACTTCAAGCCCTGGTAAACATCTTTGCTTATGTTGTGATGTGATTCCTTATTTGAGTATTTCGATTTAATTTCACAGTTCATATACCTTAAAGTTTTGATCCCCCCCCCTCCCTATTCATTCTAAGAGAGACACAGTACTGGCCAGGGGCACCTCGTGCTGACTACGTGTCTCTTGAGCTGTGTCTTATGTTCCATTGGCTGCTGGGAAGGAGGAGAGAGAAGGTGGACCTTATACAGTAAGTGTTTTGGCCCACTGACAGTATGGAGACTGGGGAAAAGCTATCCTGACCACTGTTGATTTGTACCCAAGATCCCCAGTTCTGAGCACTGACTAGTGGTGCACTGGTTCAGAAGGAGGGGCACCTCAAAATTCATATGAGTCGGGGTCCTGGGGCACGATTGACAGAGGTTTCAGACAGAAGCGTCGTTGGGGTAGGGGTGGGGGGGCCAGGGCGGGGGGCTGTGGGCCCCAAGGGCTGGGCGCACGTGGCAGCGGAGGGGCGTACTTGCCTCCGCAATGCGTCTCCTCCACTGCTCGTCGTGGTGTTTGGCCCGCCCGCCCTGGAACTTGTTTGGCTCCAAAATAGATAGTAAAATGGCGGGGGGCGTGATTGGAGCTGCGCTGGGCATGCGCGTCAAGACATCACGCCCGGGTCACTTGGGGGCATGTCATTGGCAACCCCCCCCCCGAGGATCGCCACTGGTTTCAGACCCAAACAGTAAATGAACCTAGGACGTAGACCAGGGGTGGCCAACCATGCAAGCTTTTGCATGACAGAGTCCCCAAGTTCTAGGCCAACCCTCTCCAGTTAAAAAGATCAAAGAGCAGGTGGTAGAAAAAAGCCCTGCTCATGTCTCTGGAGAGCTGCAGCAGAGAGGAATGCTGGGTAGAAGAGCTTCGTCTGCCTTGTGAAAGTCACGCTGTGCAGGAGATTATCACATTCCCTTTATTAGCCACCGGGATGAAACACTCTGGACAAATCACTATTCACTTGCCGAATGACCTACCTGGCTCTCCGGATAGTGGCCATGACACTTGTGAGATCTCTTCCTCACTTGGTTACCGAATCCTCCTCTCCTCGGGGACCTCCCTCTCAGGGCCTGCTTCTTCAGAAAAGGCTTCCTCCCTTGAAAAGGCTAAAGATCTCAATCAATCTGATAAAAGTAAAAGAAGCTTTTATGATGACAGTATTATTATTCTGATTCCTGAATGAAATCAACACAGACGCTTTATCGGCTCTCACTCAAGAGCCTCATCCTCTCCCAGGCAAACCATCTTTTAAAAAAGAAGAAAACCGAGCCCCGCACGCACTCCAAATCAAATGAGAGCAAAAGGAAATTGGCCTCCTCAAATGAACAGGTCATGCTTTACCACTCGTGTTTGCGCAAAATTTCCATTGACACCAATTCCACTTATTTATTGATTGATTTTTATGTGCGTGGTGTCATGGCAACTGGGCCGTTATGTAAATTACATGTGGCTCTACATTTACATTCAAACTTCTGGCAGTAGACTGTGCACATAACACACCAATTCCCCCTGCACATTACCCTGTCTGGAGTTAGTTTATTTATTTCATTCTGATTCTGCCCTTCCTTCGAAGGGGGAGCTCTGGCTGGAATGCATGGCTTTTCCTTCACCCATTCATTCCTCACAACAGCCCTGGGAGGTAGGTTAGGCTCAGAGGCGAAACAAGGGTGGAGCGAAGGCAAGTAGTTCTGCAAGACTCTGGAGTCAGCGGCCCCTCCCCCTTGCTGTTAGAGCCATTCTGGCAGCAAAGGCAACACGCAGGACACTCCCCTGTTGCTTCTGGAATGGCTCCAACAGCAAGGGGGAGGGGCCGCTGACTCCAGTGTAATGGAGTCTTGCACAACTACTTGCCTTCGCTCCACCCTTGCTTCGCCTCTGGTTAGGCTAAGAGATGGTGATTGGCCTAAGGCCACCTAAGGAAGTTCATGGCTGGGTGACAACTACACATCTGTAGGCTCTGCCGAGCACGAAGGCATCGGGGGCAGTAGGCGTGGCCAGACTCCCCCCTTCTTACATGGAGAGTATGCACACATGGAACATACGGTACCTGCATACCTCTTACTGTAAGTCCAGCAGAGCCAAGACACTTTTGACATGGGCAGTGAAAAATCCAAGCTCACAACTGAAACAAATCTATTTAATTGAATTACTAACAATTCACTGACTTTTAACGAGTCCCCAACTCTGCCTCATTTTGCCTAATGGTCGGGCAGATGTGGGGGTGAAAGATTAATAGGTTAGAACAAGGAACCTGGGGCTCCTCCCCTGACCACCCAGGCAGCCAATTGGTTCCCCCTGACCTGGAAATATTCTATAGGGTTGTTCCAGGTTAGGATGAGACTTTGCCTGGGCAATAACTGACCCAATGATGCCTGGTCTGCAACACTGGCAGAGGTTCCCCCATGGCACCCTCCCAACAGTGGGATTGGGCACTACCACTGCTAGCCCTGCGGAGAGTTCAAGGGTCACCCTGCCCAGGTGGGCCCTTGGGTGGGCTTGCCTAATGTGGCTGACCTCTGTTGAAGGGCAAAAATGCCATTTCTGGACCAAATGTCTGTGACTCTCTGGGTCGGGCCAGTGGCTCGCTCTCCTTCTGAAATACAGACAGCGACTCATTTTTGTTATTAGATTCTCGTCTCACGAGGGAGCAGCAGCGGACGGTGACTAGATTTCCAAGGCGCCCTCATGCTGTCTGCAAGCTCTTTTAAGCACTGACATCTGATGGACATCTTTGGTTTCCAAACGGCACTTGGTTAACCAAACAGAATGGGGTCTTGTTAAGGTGCCAATCTCCCTTTCCCGTCTTTTATTGTCCTGCCAAACTCACGATGGCACAGGTGCCAGCTTCAGAATTGAAGGGGGGAAAAACATCCTGCTAGCCTGTCCTTTTCTTAATTTTTTCCCTTCTTCCCTGAGGGGGAACATTTCCGGAGAAGTCAATGACAACAGTTTCAGCCCAATCCGATGTCAATTCCTCCAGCGCAGGCTACTCTGCGTCCCGTGTGGGATGTTTGGCTGCCTGAGGCCTCCTTGGCATAAGGGGACATTTGTCCCCTTATCCCAGGGGTAAGGCCCAGCAGCCACAATGGCTCAACGATATCACTGACGTAAGTCTGTGTTGTTCCGTGCAAGCGGAAAGGGGGACTGGATATGGCACACACCAGTTCTGCCAATCCCAACCCCTCCCAGGCCCAATTTGCCCACCCTGTTCCCTTCGCTGCCCCGTTCTACCCTCCCCTTGCACTGGACGTACCTGCTCTGGCGGGCCTCCCGACGACCGCCAGCACCAGCAGGAAGGCTCTGGGTTCCTGGGCCTTGCGCACTGTTGCAAAGCGCTTTATGGTGCTTTTGCAATAGTGCGCACCAGTGGAACACAAGTTCCATTGGCACAGGCCCTGGTTAGAATTGGGCTGTTTGATATACATAATAATAAATGCATCAACATTGAAACGGATACCTCAGAGGATTAGCATGGTTTTAAAACCCTTTTCTTCAAATGAATCAGGCTCCTTTAAGACGCTTCCCCCTTTGCCCTTACAGTTTATAGCAATTCGCCATCACTTGGGGGTCCTGAGTGGATTGTTGGGAATTTGGTATGCGCTGGAGGGAGGGAGAGAGGGAGGGAGCCAAAGAGGGAAGAAAAGGTGGGTGAATTGAAGGGAAGACGTACACGCTCTGTCTGCCTTTCCTAAGCACAGATCAATTACAAAGCAGACAAGGCAGTGTCATATATGATTCACAATGTCAATTTCATGCTCGCGGTAACCATTTAAGAAAGTGCCACGTAGGTTTTTTACATTTGATAAGATATCAGCTGTGTTTGTGTTTGCGGGAAAAAAAAGGGGAAACCGATCACGGAGTGTGACAGCTCAGAAAGATTGCCACGGAGCATTGACCGTGTTTCTGCCGTTTGTCATTGGGCCCATAAGTATTTCTTTCAAATGTTGGGGGCTTGTTTACGCTCTGTGTTTTGCATCTCTCTCTCTCTCTCTCTCTCGTTCTCTGTGCGTGTGCTTTAAAGCCAGGATGTTGGAAATAAACTGTCAGTCTCTATTTACTGGGCCTAAAGTGGGGAATGCGGAGGATTTTTAGGTTCAATTGCCAGTTAACAGAAAACAAAAAATTCCTGGTCTTGTACTTTTACCAGCCCCTTGGAAATGAATGGGTAATTATTTGAGAATTTTGCAAAATGTAGACAGCTTTGGTTTGGGGACTGTAGGTGGTTAAATATACTTTCTCCGGAGCTGAGCCAAAATTGAGGGGTAGTGCATTTCATGACAACTTTGCACCCTCCAAAGTCCATCTATCTTCATTTTTCTGTGGAGCAAAAACTTCACACATTCAGCTCAGAACAAAGGCAGGCAGCATTGACCTTTACTCTGATGTGGTGACCTCACATAGACAAATCTGGTTGGTGCTGTGATAACATGATATAATCACATTGCCAATGTGGTCCCTGATTGGCTGGGCTTATTTCAGGAAGGAAGCCCATATTCTTCTTTAAAAAAAATGCACCAAAACAGTTGTGTTGAAAATTTGGGACAGGGGATTGATACTGCAGAAAACATTCTCTCCAAAAGTGGTGAGTAGTTTTGGCTCAGTTCTAAGCACTTGATTTCTCTACACTGGATTCCTCTATACCTGATGACTGGCAGCTGAACTTGTACGTACGGACAATCACAATAAGGTCACTGCTTTGAGATGTTTTGCCAATATACGAGTCCATCGCTAACATGGAGGGTGAGGAGATAAGATGCAATGGATGACTGTGGCAGACGACACATCTTCCAACTAGTAAATTAATTTAATTAATTAAAAGGGGATTGGACAGATTTATGGCGGAAATGTCCATCACAGCTTACAAGCCATGATGGGGATAAGCAACCTCCTGGTTGTAGGAGTAGGTTTTCTTTGTGCCAGGTGCAAGGGAGTGGCGACAGGACACAGGTATCTTGTTGTCTTGTGCTCCCTGAGGCATCTGGTGGGGCCACTGTGTGATACAGGAAGCTGGACTAGATGCGCCTGATCCAGCAGGGCTCTTCTTATGTTCTTATGTTTTAGAAATTCTCCTAGTCAAACTAAAATTTGGGAGAAATGGAACACAGGGCAGAGAGGCCAAGAAGAAGAACATATGAATGCAAGGGAGGTAATCCATACTCCGTTGACGGAGTGAGGACTCCTAGCTCATTTATTTCTACTGGTTGTATGAACAATATCAGGGTTAATGGAGTAACTATAGAGCAGGTGTGAAGGGAGAAGGCTTTCTTTTCAAGCAAGGCAGCTTTCCTTGGGAGCTACAGTCTACTATCTCCGAGCCCAGGAGGAATCATCAGAACATTTAACATGACCAAATTAACCCCAGTGGACAGCACAACACTTGTTTACAAAAGCCGAGATGGAAATTTATGGTGTCACTAAAAAAGAACTTCTCGCCCAGTGTCCAGAAAAGAGGAGAGACATAACGATATCTCCCATTGAAAGAAAGTGGGAAAGCTCTTAACAGATCAATACCACTATTTAGTCAATAAACCCACAAAACAACCCCTCTGGGGGATAAGCACAGAGAGAAAATTCACTGCTTGCAAACAGACAGGCATGACACTTGCCTTAAATATGTGTTGTGATCCTGTGTGAGTGTCTGTACTGCGTCCAGACGTCCAGAAGAGCATGCCGAGTGAATTAGACATCGGAGGACGTTTGATCACAGAGCCTCGGAGACGGCACAGAAAGTCTTCGAATGCTCAACTTGCCTTTATCTTTAATTCTTTCTTATGAATACAGTATGTGAATTTGCATGGTTGTTGTTTTGGAAACAAACAGTAATATTACCGTATTGTCCCGAGTATAAGACGCACCTGATTATAAGACGCACCCTTAAAGTTTGGTGCTATTAAAAAAATTTAATTAACTCACTGGCATTAAATTGCAACAGCCTGATTATAAGATGCACCCCTAGTTAAAAAACTTAAATTAGGAGAAAAAAGTGAGTCTTATACTCGGACCAATACGGTATTACTGATATAGCACCATCAATAGACATGGACAGCATGATAAGACAAGAAAAATAGGTGTGTCCCTGCCCCAAGAAGCTTACGATCTAGACCAGGGGTGCCAAACAAAAGGCTGTGGGCCAGATATGGCCCACAGAAGCTCTTTATCCGACCCATGGGATAATTGGACTCTCCCAGCACCGCTCTTTCAGCAGCACCGCTTCTGCTGAGACTCTGGGAGGGAGAGATGGAAGGAGGCCTCAGAAGACAAGGAATGCCATTGGGGAAGGGGCAGACCATGAGGGGTGGGAGAGGGAGATGCTGCCGAGGTGCTGGGAGCAATTATCATGCAGTCTGCCCTTTCAGCAGCGCCGCTTCTGCCGTGGCGTCACTTCGCAGACCACCTCTCAGCTGCTGAGCTGCAAAGTGACGCCTCAGCAGAAGCGGTGCTGCTGAAATGGCGGCCTGCATGATAATTGGGCTCTCCCATATTGTGAAAATATGATCAGGATTTGCAGCTAATGAATTTCTACGTGAGAACAAAGTGCTTAATTCTGGCCATCATCTGCTTAATGATATTCACTTCCGGCCCTCAGAATTTGTAGAATTTGGGCATGAAAAGCCGTTCTCCTTTCCTTCTTTCTCTCCTCGCTTCCCCCCCCTCCACTAATTCAAATGTATATCCCTAATTCATGGCTTATGACTCTACTAGGTTCTTTCTTGGGATAAATTTGCTGCTTCCTTAAGATTATGCTGAGGAAGAAATCCACAAGCCCAACAGTGAAACAAAACGTTTTTAATCTGTTGGGATGCCAGATGAGATTAAAAGTGAGTTCCCCATTAATCTCTTCTCCAGCTGAAGTCATATCAAGCTTCAGTAGGCTGTTCCAGAACCAGACGCTAAGCCCTTAGCGAGACTTAATAGGTTATGGGCTGTACTGACAACACGTGATTCCGAAAAGTGTTCCCACCCAGCCATGTCCCACCTCATCTTCCTGAGGGTTACAGAGCTCCCTCCTGCCTAACCCAACCCAACCCACCCCACCCCACCCCACAAAGGCCATGATGATGGCCTCAGTGAGAGGGAGTGGCGGTTGCTGTGCTCAGCCAC
The DNA here is from genome assembly GCA_026170595.1 of Plestiodon gilberti rubricaudatus. NCBI lineage: Eukaryota > Metazoa > Chordata > Lepidosauria > Squamata > Scincidae > Plestiodon > Plestiodon gilberti. Next base: position 2,658,905 of record JANXHW010000009.1, on the reverse strand, counting down.
CATCCACACACACTAAAGCTCTCTCTGCTCCCTGGCTAGCTCGACAGCCTTTATATATAATGCTGTAGCTCCACCCACCCCACCAACATTTCCACCTCTCCTGGGTCCTAGCTCCCACCATGCTCCACCTGCCTTCCACTAGCATCTGCTGAGTTCAACTGGTCCTTGGCCAGAAAAACCTATCCTACTACAGCACCAAGTAGACAATTGTACACAACTGGGACTTCACACCCCACACCAGGGCTGTACAAGATTTTTTATATATATAAAATTGTCATTCCATTCATTTTTGTTATTACAAAACTCATTCATGTAGTGAAAATCACAGCTGATTCATTATTCTTTCAGTCATTTTCATACCTCCTGCTGGTTCTCATTCCCCATCACCTTGAATGGGAGACGTGGCTTGGCTTCCACCCCTTTCAGACGATGAGTAGTGGGAGCTAGGACCCAGGAGAGGCTGGCCCCTCTTGTGATCTCTTGCAGCAAGGGTGCTAAAGGGCAGAAGCGTCGTCTGGGGGGGGGGCTTGGTGCCCTGGGCCCCAGGCGCCGCTTCAGGGGAGGGGCACAATTTTGCGCGTCGCTCACCTTTTCCTGGTTGTTTCTTCACAGCCATCCGGGCTGCGTTTCGGCCCTCCCGCCCGCCCTGGCATCGTTTGGCTCCGAAATGGAAGCCAAACGGCGGGGGGGGGGCAATCGCAGCCGCGCGCTGATGTCACAGCCCCGCGTCACGTGGGCACCGTCGCAGTCGCGTTGGCGCAACAGCACCTCTGCTAAAGGGGGTGGGTTTTGGTCCCAAAGCAGTCATTTTCCAGGGTGGGGGGTGTTTCATCCTCCCAAACCCAAGTGACTGAAAAGAACAGACATTCCTACCCCACACGAAACTGTTTGAACGAACAGGGTGAGCCCATTGCAAAATATATCTCTCTGGTGCTTCACTTCCCTATACAGTTTTTTTCCCCAGTGTGCAGGCAAAAACACAAGGAGTCTAAAGTCATTTGATTAAAGTGATTCAGCAAGTTTAATAAAATAAAGTTAAAGTTCAATGCAACTCAAAAATAAAGATCCAGACATAAGCAATTGTCAATCATTTCAGAAACTTAGCACTCCTTGGCCATAGCCTAGCAAGTCCAGCTGTTGCATTCCAGTCCTATGAAATTACCCAGAAGTAGGCTGCACTATGTTCAATAAGGCTTCATCCCAAATAAGACTATATAGGATCCTTATCATGCACCATCTTGCAGCATATTTACTCAGAGGTCAGGCTGCAGCACTGATTTGATTCAAGTACATTGGGTCAACTAAGGCCGCAGTGCTAGGCGTGCTTACCTGGAAGTAGGCTACCTATGCATCTTGACTCACTGTATTCTGTGTGACTTACTCCCAAGTAAATCTGCATAAAATTGTAGCCTTAATAGACATAAGCTACAAACTGTCTCTCGGGTAGCCTTTGGGAAAGTCAGTGTCTAGAGATATTAGCATTGGCCCCATGGCAAATTTCTAAGTCTGCCTCCTGATGTGCCTGATACTTCCTCTTGGCGAAGGTCCATAGGAAAATGTGTCGAAGGCGGCATTTGAGCACTCTAGCTGATGATGCCATTTCTCCTGCACCCCTGCTTTTACTTATGCAAATATAAGGGATTTTTAATGAATGCAAGGCATTAAGAAGGGAAGGGACCTGGGATAGTCTGGGGGCGGGGGGTAGGCCTTTTTTCGCAACCGTACCCCTCTTGCTACAGCTGTGGGTGAGTCAAGACAAGAAGCAGGCAGCAAGATATCTGGTGTTCAGAACAAGATTTTTTTTTTTATAGTGTGTGTCGAAGATCATAAGTTTCAGAAGCAGACTGCAAGAGCAGGGTCTGAGAATAACGGCGTGCAACAGACAAAACCATCTGCTCCAGAAACATGTGTTCGGCAGGATTCCAGGGCCCCAGACATTTCATGCTTCCTCCAGAGTTAAACTGGTGTAAGCGAAAGAGGAATCCAGCCCTGATCTGTTAGCAGCTGCCACAGCAGATGCTGGAAGACGGCACTCCAGACCTGACTCTGAGGAGGGCAGCAGGTTCTGTTGGGTTTTCTCAAGCCCAAAGTGCCGTCGCAGGAATTAGCGGGCTGTTCCAGCAACGCTGCAGACCACTGAGAGGACGATGCGAATGGAGTGTGAAAAGTAAGCAGCACTGGAGTATGCCGAATCCACCCCTCGCATCAGACGTACTTGGTGGCTGCCCCGATCAGGGTTGCAAAATGAGATCATGAAAGGAAGACAGGTGATGCGAAACGACCATCCCTTGGGTAGAGCGAGGCCATCCAGGGCAAAGGCTAGAGAAAACTGGTGGGTGAGACAGGTTGCCATCATGAGGTTGCTTGCATGAGAGTCGCAGAGATTTCAGTAGAAGCAGCCTGGGCTATATTTCCCATTGGGGCAGGTCAGTTCCTTGCACTCCATTGGGTGCTGAAGAGAACATAGCTCAAAAGGGATAACAGAAGGGTAGATGGGTGGGGCCATCACGTTTTGTGGACGAGTGCCCGTGGTCACGGAGAAATGACAGGTCGAGATGACGCTAACGTCAACACTGCGTACTTTCAACTTGGCAGATATAAACTAGCTAAGGACGTACTCGAGTCGTGCACTGGATAAAGGGGGGCTTGACCCCTGCGCTAGGTACCTCTTCTGCTTCATCGCGAACTTCCAGGCTGTCACAGTGCGGAGGGATCTCAAGAAGCCCTTGGTTGGAATAATTGCAGTGAGCTTCATTGAGCCATTTCCTCCCACCGTGAGCAAGAACGCATGCAAGGTGATCACTGGGCGGGGGGAAAGAGGGGAGATAGATGATATTCCACGCCAGCTCGAAACAGCTCAAGCAAAGCTACCAGATGCCAAATGGAACTCTAATCGCTTTACCAGATAACCAACACATGCTCCCCATTCCACATGCTCATCGGGGCCATGCCATGCCATGGTGACTCCACCACCCAAACACCATGCCAGACAGCTGTCAATCTGATAGCCATGCCAAACAACCTGGCACTCGAGCCCCCAGGAGCTGGTCAACCCTCCCACCAATTCACCCCTGCCTGAAATCACATACTGTACATGCATAGACACACACACACACACACACACACACACACACACACACACACAAAGCCATCCTTTGCTAGACAAACCTTGCTGTTACCCTAAGCTGGCCTCAGGGCACCGTCATTATTTTTGTAATGGTGTTTGGCCGTTACTGTGGTCTCCCTTTTGATTTCGCTACCTGAATGCCAGTCTTCATTTCATCTTCCTTGCCGCCGCTCAGTTTTTGGGGTTCTTGGGTTCTTGGGGTGCTTGGCACAGCTCCTACCCTTCAGATAGCTTTCACTCCCGATGTTTAGGCCGAGCCAATATCAACGGATCTCGCCTGGCAGTCACCGGCTCAAGGGGGGAGGAATCAGGAGGTGTTTGGCTTCCCCGATAAAGCCAAGGGAAAGGATTACGGGCTCTTTAAGCCTGCCGGTGCCATCGTGTTGCCTCTCCGGGTGCCGACCCATTCGTGTGCCGTATTAGAATTGTAGAAGTAATAAATGAACAGTGGAAAGGGGTTTGTAATGATGATTAGGGGACTGAAATTGGCTCAGATTTACTGTGTCACTCAGGAACGGATGGAAATGGTGGGGGGAAAGCATTCGGAGTGGCCTAATGGATCCATCAACTCGTTTTGGCTGCTCAGTGGGCCGAGCCGGGTCACCAGGCTTTCCGCTGGCAGCACAAAGCACTTCAATTTTGTTAGGAAATGTATCAATTTAACTGACTTGAGCAGCACACTGAAAAACCTAATGAATCTGGACTCAATTTTCCGCCACACTGCTTCCGCGAACTGTCGGAAACAATGTCTGTGGTCGGGGGGTGAAGTCTGCCTCCAATAGGCTGCCCGGCCTCCCCTTCCTCCGTCAGGGTTAGCGGAGGAGAGACGAAGCTTTCGCCTCCCGCAATCCGGTGACAGCTCCGGACCCGGTGCTTGCCACTCTCCTAACAATGATGTCATTAAAGGTAAATTGGCCTCTATTTCAGCAGGATGATAGTGCTAATTGAGTGGGAAAATATAATATAGGGAGCTGTTGTCTGCAGTTAAAGGGAGGAGGGGGACAGATTAAATGGCCTACAATGGTGGGTGTCAGGCATGGCAGATGTTCTGTTCGGCTGATAACTGCACTGACGTATCTCGAGCTTGTCAAGGCCGGGGTTTTCAGAGAGACTTACAGCAAAAGGCAGCAGATGGCCTTCCTGGAATGGGAATGAAGTGCTTAACCAGCCTGACTGCTGAAGGCAGCTAGTTTGTAAACAGACAAAGTCAGAGGTATCTTATTGATCCCTCTCACTGCCCATCAATGCGAGGCGAAGGCCCCGAGTGGCTGGGTTTTCTTCTCACTGGGTCCGTCTTCGCTGGGTGTTCCCCGCCAGACATGAACGATCCCATCACCATCTCACAGCATCTCCTAACTCAAAGCCCGGTCGAACAGAGGTCTACATTCGGCGATCGTGCATGAGGTCTTCTCCTAAGGTCTCAGCATTCTCTGTGCAAAAATGGTACTTTGGTGGAGTTTTCGAAACAGCTGTGTAGGATGCCATATCCAAAGAAAGTTAGTCACCACCAAGTCCCATTGAAATGAACGGGGCTTCAGTTAGTCGTGACGGACTCGTCTCCATTGATCTCAATGGTGCTTTGTCAGGGTTCACTTTCTTTGGAGACAGCCAATAGATATTAATCATGGCCAAAGAAAGCTGGCCAGAGAGGAAACAGAGCTTAATGGCCAGAATGGTGGGGTGGTTCAAGGGTCAAACTGGGACTGTGGAGACCGAGATGCGACTCCCCCTTCAGCCATGAAGCTCGTTGGGCAACCGTGGGCAAGTCAGCATCTCTCAGCCTAACCCACCTCACAGGGCTGTTGTGAGGATAAAAGGGGTGTTGGGAGAGTCATGTACATTGCCCTGGGCTCCTTGTAGAGAGGGAGGGATATTAATGTAATTAATAAATGACAAATGTCACCTAAATAGGGTTGTCTTTTGAGGCTGATTTTACTGACCTTGTTTGAAAATATCAGTTGTTCTCCAAAGACGTGTGTGTGTGTGTGTGTGTGTGTGTGTGTGTGTGTGTGTGTGTGTGTGTGTGTGTGTGTGTGTGTGTGTGTGTAAACCACCTTTCTGCCTCCCAAACAATGATCAAAGTGGTTTACAATTTTTTTTAAAAAAACAACAACATCAAAATCCCGTTGTCATTTCCTCTTGTATCCATTTCTAGATTCCTAAAAATATTCCCTTTATTTATTAATATTTCTATACCTCCATCAATGCGCAGGACGTATAAAGTATATAACACTTTATTTTATTGTATCCATTTGCATGTGTCCACTTCTCAATCACTCTCTTCCGTACAGACAGAAAGAGAAAGAAACCGAGAATAGAAGAACGTGGCAGAAAAGTAATGCAGGTTAGTAATGGTAAGAGAAAGCTGGGGATGGACTCAGGGCCGGCCCTTCCATGAGACCAAATGAGGCTGTTGCCTCAGGCAGCAGATTGGTGGCCAGTACCCATCTCTGTCTGCCTCCTGACCTCCACTGCTCTCCCTCCTCCTTCCATTCCCTGGATTGGAAAAGGAAGAAGACAGAGAGGTAGAGGAAATGTAGAGGGGACGAGATTGCTGGCCCTGAGCATTGGAGAGTGGGAGGAGCAGAGGCTGGCACGCCATTGAGTAAGTAAAAAGGTAAAGGTGACCCCTGACCATTAAGTCCAGTCGTGTCCGACTCTAGGGTGTGGTGCTCATCCCCATTTCAAAGCTGAAGAGCCAGCGTTGTCCGAAGACGCCTCCGTGGTCATGTGGCCGGCATGACTCTCCTTGCTGCAGCGCGTAACATGCGGCTGGAACACGGAGCGCTGTTTACCTTCCCGCAAGCGGTACCTATTTATCTACTCGCATTAACATGCTTTGGGACTGCTAGGTTGGCAGGAGCTGGCCAAGCAACGAGAGCTCACCCCGTCGCGGATTCAAACTGCTGACCTTTCGATCGACAGCTCATGGTTCAGCGGTTTAACCCACTGGTGCAACATTTGGCATGCTGTCTCAGGCATAAGGAGGAGGACTTGTCTTAGGTCAGCCCTGGATGGGACCATGTTGAATCATCTCCTTCCTTTTGGCTCCTCATGCTGACATTTCATGAAAATCCTGAAGGCTTGAGTCAGCCCTGAGACCTGGTCATCTTACACATACTTAACCAACCTACAATATAATGGAGGCAAGCAGATTCCGTCGTTCAAAATACCTGTTCTACTTAGACAATATGAAAGGCCCACACCTGGTCCCCTCAATTCTAATACAGACCTTGATGAAAGAAATGCCACCTCAAAAAGTAAACAGTGATGTCCACCAGCTAAAGGAAACCCAAAAAGGGGACCTTCATATCACAAAGATGTACAGCTGGTTGTCACCACCATCATTGAGATGAAAACCTCACCAGGAGAGGTGTCCGTCCCCCCCAGTTTTTCACATTATAACATTTTTTCTGAAGAGACCCCCCCCATGTCATTAAATTGCACATTCCTGTATCCTGAAATGCTCTTGTTTTCAAAATACATGTTGGGTATATGTTGCACTTGACAACCTGAAGATTAAGGGGGAAATCACCACAAAGTTGGCAAGCTTTCCACCTGAAAAACTCCTCTATATATAAAAAAAATCAAAACGTATTGACCAGGGGGAAGCATACTGTTCTTTCACAAATTCACATATCCATGTTTTGCACAAAATTTAAGCTGATCATTTCGATGGCTGGGAAATTAAGATTATACAGACTTTTCATAAAGTGATAACTTGGTAGCAGGCCTTCGGTTTATTTATTATTTCTTCTATGGGAGTTATGGCCTTTCTTCCACCCCAAGGCTGGGTGGTCAAGGTGGTTATAATACAAGCAAAAATACAAAATGCAATACCATTTTACAGCATTGCTGGCGTATTTTATTGTTATATTATTATTATTATTATTATTATTATTATTATTATTATTATTATTGCATCTTTTGATATTTCTTTTGTGTGTTTGCAATTTGGTATACCATGCCCTATACCTCGCTTTCTTCTCCTTCCCAGTCATCTTTCTTTCTCTCCAATCTCTTGTCCTCTCTGCTCTTAAATTCCTCTGCATTAATAACTAGGGCATTGCACCCCTATCTTCCTTCGCAGCATTCCTGCAGTAATTCAGAAGGTTTTAATCAAGTGTAATTCTTACCTTGCCTGCCTTGCAGTACAATCGTTCCTCTTTCGACTGCTCTTATTACAACGCATAATTCCAAGTCTCCCCATAAGTCATTCCACACTCGGAAACAAACCTCACTTAATTCTATTACGGCATTGCTGATCATGTGTAGAAACTTGGCTGCAGTCGTTATTTTACACTGGGAGTTCCGTAATGCTACAAAATAAACCATGTACATAAAAGTTACTGTCCTAGATCAGGCCAATGTCCATCTCGTCCAGCATTTTGGCCAGTCTGGGAAGCTCAGAAGCCGGACATGAAGGTGATGGCCTCCCTCTGACCCTGCCTTGTCCTGACAGGTATGCTTCCTCTGATCATGGATGCTCCATCACAGCTAATAGCTATTGATAAACCTATCCTCTATTGATTTGTCTAATCCTTTTTGAAAGATGTCCTTTAAGATAAAAGCACAAGGATGGATAAAGATCAAGAAGTGACAGGACAGATGTCAACCTACATCCCCCTATGTCTTCTCCTTTACAGTGATTACCAGCCAACACCATTATGAGCCAAAGCCATATCCAGAATATTTCACCTTTAGAAGAGCTACCCTCCCGTTGCATTGAGTTCACAACTTCCTATTTTCCTTAGCACCATAGACCCTCCAAGTGTGTTTGTTGTGATTTTAATTTTACGTTCATTCCTTTCTTCTTTTCTGAGAAAGGTTGGAGCAGCTTAAAGACATAAGAAAAGCCCTGCTGGATCAGGCCAAGGGCCCATCCTGGTTACCCACAGTGGCCAACTAGCAGTGATATAGACTTGGGTCTATTGACTCGGACTCGAGTTGGACTCAAGTTGCGTCAATGACTCGACTCGGACTTGACTCGGCTATTGTAAAAGACTCGAAAGACTCGACTCGATTCACAACAAGTCCAATTTTATTCAGGTTTAAACCCATTTCCCCCATTAAATAGATAGGGACTCGCAACCAAAGACTTGGGACTTGGGGGCAAAGACTTGGGACTTGACTCGAGACGTGGAGTCAGAGACTTGATCCACATCCCTGCCAACTAGATGCCATTAAGATGTTCACAAAAGCCAAAGTCCTGGCCCCAGTATCTGGTATTAAGAGAGACATTGCTTCTGAACATTTAACTATTCTAACTAATAGTAATCGGTTATCAGTTTATCTAATCCTTTTAGATAAACTGTCAAAGATCCTTGTGCCATTGCAAATATACCTTTCTGCGCTCATTGGACTGATTCACAGCCATAGGTACTTTCCACTGGCAAAACCCGGAATTGACAATGCATAATGTGTAAAAAGGCCCAGACCTAAGAAGAACCTAGGCTTCGACGGAAATGTAGACAAACACTAGCTGGGCACCGGGGGAGCAAGGTTTTAGGAGACAGCTCAGCATTTAAAGTAATCAAGAATGATTCCAATGACAGGTTTGTGTGGTGTTTGCTAATTTACTTGAGATTCATTTCTGGAAACAGCTGGCTATATCCCAGCAGGAACGAAGCTCTCACACGCCCACCTGCTGCCAGGCAGACAGGCTATGGGTACAGCTGTAGTTAAAGCTCAGCAGACCTGATATTCTTGGCCATTGGAAACCTTACAAACTTCTCAGAAAGACTCACCTGCAGAAAGGGTTCTGTGAGCTGAAACGGCCGCACCTCGTGTGATCTCGCTAAACGCTTTCACTTGTATCATTGCATTAGCAAAAGAAGGTGGCTCCTTATAACAGAGCTTTGCATGACATAATAGCCAATTAAATGATTTATTTGTTGCGAGGTAGTGACAGCCCCAGAGTTTAGTTGGGGGCCGTGTAGCTTTCTCTCTTTGCCAGTTGCTTGAAAATAGGGGATTTCTCTAATTTGACTTCTATGAGTAAAAGCAAACCATAGGTACAAATCCATCCTTTAAACCAGTCCTTACTGAAACCCAGAACTGCATTCTGGAAAAGATACTATTGATTGTATTTTCTGAAAGTATATACTGTACTGCCCTACAGTTTTCCCAGAAGAACACAGTAAAACAATCAAGCACAAGTGTTGACAGCCCTTCCAGAATCTTCTTCCTTCCTTTTATAGGGGCTGCTGGGTGATTGAGCAAGGGGTCCCAATTCCAATGCCATTTGATTGGCACTTCTCCTTTCCAATAGAACATGGCACTTTGGTAGGCAATCAACCCCTGGCAAACAGGACACATACCATAGAGATATGTCGTGGTCCTGCCATTCACAATGGCAGCTTTCAGAAGGAACAGGAAGTGGGAGGTGTCTTGTCCCTCTAGTATCCTTAACCCTGTGGTCTCATTGGTGCATGCATTCCAAGAGCTAGAGGCGGGCATGTAGTCCTTTAAATTTTTTTAAAAGTAACAGCTTGCATGTTTACCTGTTAATGCCTTTCTTCCTTTTGTACTTTCTATCAATCGATGTTCATATATTTCAATATAACCTCAGTTTTTATTCTCTGCCTTTAAAAAATATATAAAAAGGAAAGAAGCAGAAACGTTTTAAAATACTTCTCCAGTAATCAGGGAATTGGGCCATGGTAATGTCACAGATGCTAGCCAATCCACCCTGTGCATAGCTGGTTTCTGCTGTAAATGTGAAGAACCATTTTTAGACAGAGTTTGGCCCTTATTTAGAGTCGTTTGAACGGAATATGGTGAAACCACTTCTAAAGAAGCCCTGTGTGTGTGTGTGTGTGTGTGTGTGTGTGTGTGTGTGTGTGTGTGTGTGTGTGTGTGTGTGTGTGACACATCTGTGGCTTCACCCCCAAAATGCCACGTTAGGTGGCTGCCCATTCGTAACCTGGCTGGCATCTCTCTCTTCTGTCTCTGATCTGAGCTCCCTTTGTGGGTGACTGACATCCGTTTGCCAGTTTCCTGGGACAGTTTCCAGGGCCTGCCTCTCCCTTTCTGTTTGTACTGTCTGCACACACCAGTGGAGACCCATGAATAATAAGAGCAGCAATAACCTTCAGATTGTTTGTGTTTGCTCCAGTGGGCAGGCACCGCATGCGGATGCGCGTTCATTTTGCCGCCACCAAATTCTTCTTTGCTTAAGGTGGCACTGTGTTGGAAGAGAGATTGGAAATCCTTTCCACTCCTCACTTCCTTCCAAGGGTCGGCATTCATTTTCCATCCCTCCCACCCCAAACCGGCTCCCATTCCCTTAGGCTCCCTCACCCGTCCTTTCCATAAAGTCACCCCAACCTGCAGGCCAGTGGGAGATTGGCTGTAAGTACACAAGAATCCTCAGACGATAGCAGCTAGATGTCCTGCTGCGTGGTTATCCATAGATAGCCATCCACCTCTTTGGCTGTTGCCCAGTCATTTGGACAGATCTGGGGGGGGGGGAGGGAAGATCTCATGAGAATCATCAAGCTAGCACTTCCTCCTTCCCCACTCCTCCTCCTAAGGTCTCCCCTGTAACCATTTGGGCCTGAGCGTATTTAGCTGCCAGTCGAGCCCAACATTGTGCTTGAGCGACTGGCTGGATGGGAAACCGTAATTGTTCCAATTTTGCGTCTTCAAGGCTATTAGATCCTTGTAGCTCCCCATCAAGCTGTGTTTGGAGTAAATAGAGAACGTTTCGGCAAGTTGAGAGCTCCTCTAATGGAAAAGACAGCTCCTTCCTCTCGTCAGGCGTCTGTCCCCATAGCGTTGTTATTTAAAGTCAGGTTTTAGGAAGAAAAAAAAAGAAGAGGAAAGAAAAGGGGAGAAGAAGAAGAAGGGGGAAAAAATCAGTAGACAGGTTTGGTTTGGAAGCCGGAGGACAGGAAAAGTTAGAGATATTTATTTGACAGGGTCAAGGTGGCTGGTTTTCCTTTCTCTTTCCCCAGGTCCCATAGGTGTTAGACTGAGAGACATTTAATCGAGGGAGTAGCGGTTTCATATCTATAACAAAAATCAAATAATGCAAGATGATTTACTCCCCCTAGCAACCGGGGAGCTTACCCTTAGCAACCAGCGTAGCCTCAGGCAGCGGTGTAATCAGCTTGAAAATATTTCAATTATTGTGTTGATTTTAGTGGATTTGAGAAGCGCTGTGCGGAGAGACCAAGCACAATTCTGCCCACGACCTGGAGAGGAAGATATTGATTTAAACAGGTGTCAGAAAGGAAAAGTGGAGTAAATTTAAATGCAGCAGGAGAACGGAGGCTGCCGAATGCGGTTCAACGTGGGGGTGACATTTTGCTCATTGCCTTGAATGAAAGTGACTCAACTGAACTAGAAATTTCACCTTGAAAATCATCTCCCATCGACACAATCAAGGGGAAGACGTTCGCCATCTCTTTTCCTTAGGCTGGAGGGAAAGGTGAGGGACCGGGAGGAGTAGTGGGGGGGGGGAGGGAGAGCCAACGGTTGGATCCTGGGATTTGGCTAAAAGGAACTATAAAACAGTATTTAAAGGAGGGAGGTTTGCAAAGGGTGGGGAGGCAGACTGTAGGAAAAGGTCCAGATGTGTTAGAAAAATATGGTGTTTGGAGCTCAACAGGGACGGCCCAAAACATTTTGTTAGTTGGTTACACGTTTGCCCTTCCTCCAAGGAGCTAAGCTGGAAGGTGAGGCTGAGACACAGTGATTGACCGGCCCAAGACTAGTGAGCGTCAGAGCTGAGTGGGGATTGTGAGCCCAGGTCTCCTCAGCCCTAAGCCAACCCTGTGACAGCTTGGCTGTGTGCAGTGAGCAGGGTGGAGGCGAGAATCAGAAGCCAAGAGCTGTCCATCCAAGGTCCTAGCCCAAACGAAGGCTTCATAGGCCTTCCTTTTTAGGAGGATCCAATGGCCAACCCAGAACCCGGGAACCCTTATTGCCCAAAAGATGCTCTAGCCTGGAGATCTAAGGCAGCCCTGCATAGTCGAGCATTCCTGGCCCCTGACAGACACTCTAACCGCAGTACCACACTGGACCTCTGTGTGGCTGCAGAGTGCAACCTGCAGGTGTGCCCAGGACCCTCCAAGGTGAGGTTTCCAAGAGGCATAACTGGGGTAATGACCAAAGGTCCACATAGGCCAACAGCCACATGCCTTCTTCGGAGCTTCGCAAGGAAGCATGAAGGTGATACTTCTCTCCTGTTGATCACCTCCATCGTTTGGTATTCAGAGGCATTGAGGGATCTGTGTGCCCTGAGGGAAGGAAAGAAGTGTCCAGGCCAGAGGGGGCTTATTATAACACCGGCTCCCATAGAGACCAGCGCTGGCCTGAGGAGACGTTTAGTGCCCTGAGGAGAAGTGTTCAGAGGGGGCTTATAATACCAGCTCCCATAGAGACCAGCACTGGCTGAGGGGGATTTTAGCGCAGCCCCCCCTCTTCCTATGGACTGCTTAAGATGTGGTTGCTCTGAGGGGAAGACGGAAGACGTACCCAGAGGGGGGGGGGCTTATAATACTGGCTCCTATAGAGACCAGTGCTGGCCTGAGAGAGTTTATTACTGTATCGTACTTTTTAAAATGTAAGTCGCCTTGGGGGCATCTTCAGAGGTAGAAAAAAAGGCAGGATATAAAATACCTGGATAAATAGACTGCCTCTGTCATGAGGGCTCCACTTACAGTAGCTTTCATGGGTAATAACCATCAACAGAGCTATCATCTATGAATTTGTCTCTGCGAACCGAAAACTGTTTCCATGCCAAGCAACTGTTTGGGCAGCCTGTGCAGTCGCAAGAGCCCTGGCTCAGAAACAAACTTGAAAAGCAAGCATCCGAAGTGTCATAGGATTCATAAATTCAAATGCTGCTGGATAAGGAAGACACTTGAAAAGCCAAGGGAACACAAGTCTCTCTGTTCCAAAAGTTATCTTTGCAAACATGCTGTTCAAAACTTGGGACAAGAATACTGTCACTTGAAGGATGGCCGGCCTGCACGAAAACCTGTCCATACACCAGGATCCGCACGGAACTTCTCCCCATTCCTTCTGCAACTAATCTGAAGTCCCGGAAACAGAGAGAATAGCATTTGCTTCCCCCTGTTTGCTGCAGAAGTGTTTATTTGAAGAATGAGATGCAAATCAAATGTTTATTTGAAGAACGAATACAAACCTGATTGTTGATTCCTTCAGCAAACTATTTCTTCACACCGTTCAGACTTTGATCCCTAAATTCAAGCTCATCCTCCTCCAGCAGCTTTTTGACCACAGAACCCCCCAAATTTGGCCACTTGGACTTTGCTGCTGGGATTTGGAGCACACGGATGTTGCAGCCAGTTAAGAGAGTTTGCATTCAACATGTCTGCATGTCAGACACCTCAGGAGTCACTGGAAGCCTGCAGAAAAGACACCTGCTTCTTAGGCAGTTGGTCAGAAGAGGGATGGCCCAGGCAGCTCCAGCTATACAGGTAGGAAAGGGGGAACCATTCAATTGCATTATCCCCCACCTTGGGGTGGGGGATAATGGCAGCTGGCCGCAGAAAACAACAAAAAATTCCAGGATTTTAGCATGGCTGTGGCTGCCAAAAACAAGTGTGTCGCAAACACAAGAGCCTGAGGGTCTTTTACTCTGGCGATAGCCCCAGCCACTGGTTCACAGGACCCTGAGGCTCTCCGCTCCAGCCCAGGATCAGCCATCGAACATACATGACACACCACTAATGCCACCCACCTCTCTCACGCACCACCCACGTTCGCCCTTGATGGGTGGACAAGAATTGTGCAGGGTCAATTGATAACACAGCACCATGATGAAGACCCTTGGTAGTAAACATGCATTAAACAAAAAGCCGGTGAGTGGTCCCTCAGCAGTGTGAGGGAACCCTTCCTTATGTTTTTATTAGAGTTGAAAATTCAGGGAGGCTATGAGACCTGTGGCTACGAGACCGTCATGACTAGAGGGAATCTTGATGCGTGTTGAAACTCTGTGGCTCTGACAATACTCAAGTAATCATGTACAGGCTGCGCTCCAACACACTGGCTAGATGCGTTTGGTGGGGCAGATATTTTTTTTTGGGGGGGGAAGTCAAGGTCTTGGTTTTGATTTGGATGTTTTCATCAGATTGAAGCTCACCCAGATTGCGGAGCATTGTGGAAATGGGTGACATCTCTGCTCGCTTGCTGTCCTGACGAGAGTCTTCCTTGCGCGGCAAAAGCCTCCAGCCTCTTTCCTGATAATAAGGTTTGTTGCAAAGTGACAACTGACATGTTGTCTTCTGAAGCGGCTGTTCAGCTGGCCTTTTTTAAAAAAAAAAAAAGCAGAGCAAAAAGAAAAGAATAAAAGAATTCCAAACAGGGTTACTCTGGGCCTGAGAGTGCATTAAAGACTTCTTGCTTCGTAGCGTGGCGACACTTTTATACACAGCGTTACTGATAAACTGAGTTACGCGACCGAAGGGAACCTCCCGACAGTTCGCCCACTTATCTTGGTTTGTGTGTCTGTCTGAGTGTCGGTGGGTCTGTGACAGTTTGTATACAGAGCACTTATCACCTGCTTTCCAGTACAATAAGCAAATAGTCTATGGTGTAAGGATGACCCTGGCAGTGGTACGGACTTGATGGAATCGATAGCCGAGGAAAAATAAATGTCACAAGCACACCAGCTCCCAGTTGCTTCCTCTGTCACAGTGGTCTCACCTGTCAACTTGCGTCTTCGTGACTACACAGCCCACGGCCTTATGGGTGTAATTATTAGGAGAGTGGCGAGGCAGTCCATACCCTTCCCAACTTTAGAAACAAGCATGTTTGATGGCTTTTGAACACCCCAGCACTGCGATACTTGACCAGCAGAGCTTTATGGTGAGGTTTGCCAGGTCAGAGGCATCCGCAAACCTGGAATTATTCAGGAGGTGGGACCCGGTGACATCACAAGGTGATGTACAGCAACATCAAACAAAGGCATGATGATGTCACAAGGTGGGGCATGATGATGTCACAAGGTGGGGCATGATGATGTCACAAGGTGGGGCATGATGATGTCACAAGGTGATGTCCCATGATTGCATACACTGAATGACCAAAAACATTCTGACAGAACCTTGCAACAAAGGAATGTGGAAAGGGGGGGAATCGGGGGGGGAATCCTAATTTATTTAGATGGATTTGTGTGTGCACAGCCCCAGAAATTTGGTGGTGTTTGATTTATGATGACCCATGCACACATGCAAGGCATTTGTCGATGTGGGTGTCGTCACGGGATAAATGCTCGTGTGTGACCTGGCTCTGAACCATCATGTGCAGCATCCTTGGGAGTCTACAAAACCAGGAATAACCTTTAGTGAGCAGGAGAAGCGTCGCATATCCACGTCTCTTGGGAATCAGCTGTGTCAGTCAAGTTGCTCCCTGCTGCCTCAATTTTCTTCTTATCATTAGAAATTCCTCCCTTACTTATCAAATGACCAAGGTAAATCACTTCTCTCTCTCTCTCTCTCTCTCTCTCTCTCTCTCTCTCTCTCTCTCTCTCTGCCGACAGTTCACACTTCTTTGGGTTCAATTTCAAATGTGGCATTTTAGAGCTTATCACTCACCATTCATAAATGGGAATATCGCTTCTTGTTCAAAAGGCTAGTTTCAATACCCTCTCTTAGGAACAAGAGCACCGAGCGATCTTCAGAGAGTTAAGGGGCTGCGCATTATCTTCAAAGAGGGGAGGGCATTACTCTGCGCAGCGCCAGCTGCCGGCCTATGTACTCAACTCTCCTCTTGACTTCTGAGCCAAATGTATCCGTTCCTTGTGGAAAAGAACAATCTTTATTAAAAGACGGTGCTCCAGTGACGTGCCCGAGTCTGAAAGAGTCTGGGATTTCATCCCTTCAAGGCTGTCCTGCTTGGTCATAGCAGCCGCTGTGGAGAAGAAGCCAAGACCTAGGAACAGGGCCTCTGAGAGGGGGGTTCAGGGGGTACAATCGTACCTGGACCCAGAGCCAAAAATGGCTCAAAAAGGGGGCCCTAGAGAAAAAAAGACAGAGCGAACTCAGGAAGATAGTGGAGGACAGGAAGGCCTGGCGGAATATGGTTCATGGGATCACGAAGGGTCGGACATGACTTAACGACTGAACAACAACAGAGAAAAAAGGGGGGCCCAGGAGCCAAATTCACATGAAGGGAAGGGGCCCAAAAGAAACTTTGTACCCCCTGATAACATTCCTCTGAGTGGCCCTGCCGAGGAAGTGTGGATCGGCCTCTCCTTGGGGAGAACCAAACTGACAGCCCCACCCAGACTCTACTGTTCAACTGGCAGGGCAGGGGGTTACCTTCCTCAGACAGAATTTCTGCTAACTGAGACTCGGGATGAGGCTGCAACTTCCATTGCTCTAAGGCTTCCATCATCATCATTCGTGGAACAGCCCTTGGGGATTATGGGATGGCATCTCAGCATTTGGAGACAATCAGCTGTTCGCGTTATATGCTTATATCCATGTGTTGACCTTCTGCCACGGAGATCGTGGCAGCATGCATGCCTCGTCCTCCCACTCAGTGCGTTCAACAACCGTGTGAGAGATAGATTAAATGGAGAGACGGTCATGGTTGGATGTCCTGCCAGATGTCCCTTGTCTGACTCTTTCACAATGAGCTCACAACAGCGCTCTCTTCACGTGACAGGAAGGTGTTGGTGTTGGTTGGACTAACAAGCCACCCAGCCAACCCTCTCTCCTTGCCGATCTCCATGTGCTAATTGTAATGGTGCCCAAAAACCTGATCGGCTTCACCCTGCACTGGTATTAACCTTACATGGAGTGAACATAGGAAACTATCTTAAAATGAGTCAGATCATTGCTCTGTGAAGCTCGGTATTGAGAGCTCCCCTTTCACAGGAGCTCTCCAACCCCTACCTATGGACTCCAGGGATGGAGTCCATAGGTACATGATCACTGCCCACTGATTTGCATTGCCCACTGATTTGCAAACATTGCCCACTGATTTGCAAACATTGCCCATAGTACATTGCCCACTGATTTGCAAACAGACCATTCTACCAAAAAAAGAGAAAAATAAAAAAATCAATGGGTTTTTTTACCTGCAAAGCTGTTGACCTGAAATAGGTTGCAGTTATTAAACATGAGAAAAATCACAAGGCCAACAGGAGTTCATTTGTTTCTCTCTGTCTCCTAAGCCCTCCTGCTTAAGCTTCCATGCCCCCTATTATTGCACAACAGTGTTTGAATTAACTCCTCACTTTAAAAGGTGCCTCCTCCAGTACCTGATTATCTGTCGTGGGGGAGGCAGGGTTGGGTGGAGGGAAAGCAGAACGGATTATGCTAACTTTTCAAGTGTCAGAAATATGGTGCCCCATTTTAGACCATGATCCTGTTGGGGCATAGATCTGCCCTCCTAAATACAGTAATAGTTCCCGAAACGCTATTTCCTGTGCTGTAGTGCTTGATCTGTTACAGCACTCTTTGCCCTGGCATGATTGACAGCTATTCTAGCCAAGGGGAGCAGGGCATCCTGGAACGTGCGGGGCCAGTCAGCACCAGTTTTCTGCCTGGTTCCTACAGCGCTGTTTCACACAGCACTCGACTTTTCAGAACTGCTCCCCAGCATTATGAGAGGTATTGCTGGAAATAGTCTTTGTTCCACTTGGGGCTAGACTGGGGGGGTTGGACTAGTGACGGGCAACCTCTTAGCCTGCCCACCGTGAGCAGATGGATTCAGCTTAAGGCAGCTCCATATAGACATGGTATTCCAGATGAAGACTTCCACTGCTAAGCCAGTTACTGGTGCCGTTTCTTTGGTCAGCAAACCTCTTCGCTGCTTTCAAAGCCTCTCTCAGTTGTTTCAAAAAAAAGGGGGGGTTGTCAGGCACAGAGGGTGGCTGCTGTTTGAGGAACGCCATCCGAAATTCCCTTGGGCACATGAAAACTGGGCACGAGGTTCTTTGGACTCCAGCCCTCGACTCTCTGCGCTGCCACCATCGCAGTGTATTTAAGACGGTTGTCTTTTTCAAGTCGGTGTCATTTCACCCCCCGAGCAGCCAAAAGCCCTTGCCAAAGTGTAAGCAAATACTCCGGGACAGTTAATTAGAAACGTCCCTTGACGAGGCTGTAAGGAAGGGCCCGCATCAGCTGTAGGGGCACGGCCAAGGTTTCCTGGACTCGGGGTGCATTGAAAACATCAGGCATATTTCCAGGAGCTTAGGATCAAACAATGGCTCAACGGTTATCCTAGATCCATGTCCCCATTTGCCTCCAAGCCCTCGCTCTGTCTTTCATTTCATGGTCAGTTTTCGTCTACCATTGCCGAAGCTTGGCACAAGGGTGCCTTTCTTTGTGCCCGAAATAGCTGCCAGTTCACTTGGCTTTGACACACAGCGGTTCCAAGTCCTATTTTTCTTTTACAAACTCCCCAACCATGCGTTAAGGCGGAAATTCGTTTCTCATTATACAGTTCCCAACTCTGCAAAAAACGAGAACACACAGGCTCTGCCAGGTCTTGCGACCACCTCTTAAATGCTTTTTTTTCCCTTTTCTTTTTTTTCTGCTGAAAATCTGTGGGTTTTGGAACACAAACACTTTTGGAGTGCAAATGGGCCATTCGGTGTTAGAAAAATGTTTGCACAGCACTCCTCTTCCTCATTGGGTGGGTCAACATATAAAGGGTGATTTTTGGCATCTTGATAGCCAACCACAACACCTCCCTGGCTTGGATAGAGAGGTGCCCCTTCTCTTTGGCTACGTCAAGCACATTCTAGCATTCCCAACTAATGATTCATTCTCAACTTGAGTACTTCCACTCCTTTAAACGGTGGCTTATCCAGCCAAATAACTGGAAAGTGGGTGGGTTGGTTATTTATTAATAATAAAAATAATAATAATAATTATCTGGCAAAATTTGATCTAACCTTTTAAGTAATCAGAGCTAACGTAAGCCTCTTTCCCAGATAGTCCTTTTTTTTTTAACGGGAGAAAACCTCTCTGCTACTCAAGCAGGACAAATAGGTCTTTTCATTTTTGGTCCTGCAGTAGTGACATAAGAACATAAGAACATAAGAAGAGCCCTGCTGGATCAGGCCAAAAGCCCATCTAGTCCAGCTTCCTGTATCACACAGTGGCCCCACTAGATGCCTCAGGGAGCACACAGCCAACAAGATAACCTGTTTCCTGCTGCCACTCCCCTGCACCTGGCACAGAGAAAACCTACTTCTAAAACCAGGAGGTTGCTTATGGCTTGTAACCTGTGATGGTCTTTTCCTCCATGAATCTGTCCAAACCCCTTTTAAAGGCATCTAGGCCAGGTGCCATCACCACATCCTGTGGCAAGGAGTTCCACAGATGAATTACACACTGGGTAAAGAAATATTTTCTTTTATCCGTTCTAACTCTCCCTCCACTCAATTTTAGTGCATGTCCCCTGGTTCTGGTGATTTGCGAGAGGGAGAAGAATTTCCCTCTACAAGTGACCTACAAGATGACCTATATCTCCCTCCTTGGAGGTCTCAAGCAGAGGCTGGATGACCACCTGTCAAACATGCTATGGCAGGGGGTTGGACTAGATGACCTCCAAGAAACCATCCAACTCTACGATTGCATCTCCGCATCTGAAGCTGAAATGCTAGCCTAGTGAGTTACTGTGAACTGCCTGCTTGTCAGGCCTCAAAGCCCTCTTCAGACACATACAGGATTATGGGTGTAGAAAGGTAAGGGTGACCCCTGACAATTAAGTCCAGTCGTGTCCGACTCTAGGGTGTGGTGCTCATCCCCATTTCCAAGCTGAAGAGCCAGCGTTGTCCGAAGACGCCTCCGTGGTCATGTGGCCGGCATGACTCTCCTTGCCGCAGCGCGTAGCATGCGGCTGGAACACGGAGCGCTGTTTACCTTCCCGCAAGCGGTACCTATTTATCTACTCGCATTAATATGCTTTGGAACTTCTAGGTTGGCAGGAGCTGGCCAAGCAACGAGAGCTCACCCCGTCGCGGATTCGAACTGCCGACCTTTCAGAACAGACCATATAGAAAGCCCTGGCCAGGTCAATAAACAGGACAAGCCCTGACCATTGCCCCCCTGCCTGGTCAACAGAGCACCACCTTCTGCTTGGAGAACAGACCTTGTAGGGCTAGATTTGGGGACAGCTGTCCACAGCCCTCACCTGGTTACCACATGGGTGTTGTTGTTGTTTTTTAACTGTGCGACATAAATGTGTATTATTATTGATTCTGCCATTGTGGTGTCAATTGTGAGCGGCTCATGTGCTCCATGTTACCCACAATCTATATCAGAAGATTACAGGGATTAGAGGTGCAGGGATTCTGTAGTGATGCTGATCAGCTGGGTTGCCCGAATGTCACTGAAACAGGGCAGCCAGACAGTGACAGCTGTTGGTGAAGCTGTTTGGAGAAGAAGAGGGCAGAACAAGTGCGGCAGGATGTCAAGGCAAAGGCAGGTAGGCTCCTCCTCCTAGGTAGGGAAGAAACAGGGCCTTGAGGGAGGGAGGGAGGGAGAGGATGGAAACTGAATGAGAACGAGTGGTGCAGATCTGGAATAGGAACCCTGGGAGAGAAAACAGAGAGCAATGGAGAGTAGACAGGCTGAAGTTCACATATTTATTTGAAATCAACACCCACCTCGGCTGCTGCCCATCTCTAGTTCACAGGTAACTCGCTAGTCTTTTTTTTTTTCCTGATTTAAGAGCCGGAAGGGGTGAAGGAAGAAAAAACAAGCCAGAGACGGTGTTTCATTCATTTACTCCTGTGACGCCACACAAACGGCACATCACTGGCTTCTGCCTCAGTCCAGGAAGGCTTCAACTTTTCCCAACACAATCCAGATCAGATCAGATTTTTATAAATTTCATAACAGGCCCGTGATTTTCCTGTCTTTCTTCATTTGCTCATCCATCCGACACGGTGCCAGATCGTCCGCAACCCTTTCTTTTGAATTCACCAGCAGTGCTTTCTGTTTTATAATGCATGCCTTTTAGCATATAATGAAATGAAACTGCAGACTCCTGCCCCAGCGCGCTTTAATCTTTCGATCAGCTTAACTATCTAAACGAATAACTTTGCAGGTTTTTAGCCCCTGACATTTATTAATCCAAACCACAGAGCTTCTCTGCCACTTGACCTCCCAGGAAATAGATATCTACATACTCTGAAGGGTTCCTGGCAGCTACCAATGCTTATCTACTAAACATGGTTGGATCTAGACATGCAGCAGAAAAAAATGGTAGAGTCCCGAGGGAGTCAAGCAGACTGCCCCACTTGAGACTGCAGGTAAGGGGAATCACATTTCTGAATGCTCTCCTATGTTAAAAAGAACTCCCTGCAAGGAGAAAACTAGCACCCCCAGGAAGAGGGGTTGGCTAGAATTTCTTGAGATTCTGGCTTTCTGCTTGCAGGGAGGGGCTTTCTTTTACATAGAGGAGTGTTTTACATAACTCTGATTTTGAGAATCAAAACTCACAATTTCAGCACATCTGGGGGAGATGACACTTTTTAACATCCTGCTGGTACAGCTGGGACACTGCTGCTTTTTATGCTCTTTTTATGCTCTTGTTTTAATTGTAATGATGATCTTTTTTAATTAATTTTTAGATGTTGTTTTATTAATTTCGTTAACTGTTTTTTACTGTTTTAAAAATGTGACTTGTGTATTGTATTTGTTGTATTGTATTTCCTTTTTTTTGTCGTAAGCCGCCTTGGGTCCCTTCGGGGAGAAAGGCGGGGTAAAAATAATGTCAATAAATAAATAAATAAATAAATCTGCTCTCCACAATCGAAGTGTCTACTGTGAGTCCTTTATTGCATCACCTACAGCCCCAGTTTCTACTCACATCGTGCTGTGTGACATTAATAATTCTATATTAATTCAATATATTCAATATAGAGTTGGACATACTCAGCTGGGGGGGGGGGAAGGACTCAAACTGGGGCAGGGTTCCCAGCAGTCAGGCTATGGCACTTTCCTGTTTTCACCAACTGCAAGCCAACTTGGCCAACTGAGGTCGGTGGCTCAAGGGCGCCCTCTAGGCTGCAGTACCAGCCTTCCAGAGCATCCATCAGCTCCCCCTCCCTCCCCTGGGCCAATCTCTGCCCACCACATCCTTTAAAGCCTTATCCTCAAGCTTACTCCTCATTCGGAGCAATTCGTCTCCGGTGGGAGGACGCTGACTTAGGGATGCTTGTCCTAACAAGGGATGAATGTGACCAAAGGCAGTCACACATCCTTACTGGAGCATGAAAGCAGCCCTCTCCATCAACAGGACACGTCCTCGGCACAACTTCAGCCAGACCTGCACTCCCTTCAGGAAGCAGAAAGCCCCACTGCCTAGCAGACAGATCTATAAATACCACACCCGTGCTCATTCCATGATCTCATCCACTGGAGCTGTTTGTCACCCTTCCTTTGAGTAGTACCAAGCTCCTCTTCACTCCCACGTGGTGTCTGTTATATCCAGAGCTCTGTTCTATTCTGCACTCTGAGCCCAAATGTTCCTCGTTTCAATTTTATCCATGAAACAGAATCTGCAGCTCAGTGGGGCTGGCTGGCCTGAGGGGCTTTGTCGAGGGCTGTAAAGTTCCTTTGGGGCACAAACGGTTGAAGACTTAGGGTGCTTTTCCCATCATCTGTGTTTATTTACAGTGGTTGAACAGATGTTAGAGGGGTGCAGAGGCAAGCACACAGATAGTATGGGATGCAGAACAATATTCAGCCCTATCCCCTAGATTCCAAGACACAAATTGGTGTTTTCTAGCCCTCCTCACAAATTTGAACCAGTTTCATCTCCTCGCTCCCTCTCCAGGCACTTGTAACAACCAGTGGGTCCCTTGTCTGCTCCCCATCAATCTCTAAAAACCTAGAGAGCCTCTGCCTGCCAATCAGTGTAACAATACTGAGCTAGATGGACCCATGGTCTGAGGGTCTCTGACACTCTAGCCCAGCAGCAGACACTCTCCTGTACTCTCCTGTACACTTCCTCTTCCACTACGCCCCCCTCTTCCTTTTCCAATCCAGGGAGAGGGAGGTGGTGTCTTCTAGCCAATCATCTGCCTAAGGCAACTGCCTCAGTTGACCTTATGGATGGGCCAGCCCTGCGTTGACCTCTGTTGGAAACAAGGTGCTGGGCTAGGTGTTGAGCCTGATCCAGCAGGGCTCTTGTTAGAACCCTCCCAAACCCATGGGGCTTACACAGCAGCAGTAGCGCTTGGTGAATTCTTGTCCCATAAAGAAGCAGCTGCCTTGAAAACTGTTGTCAAACTGAACAGCGTTCTTTTTAGGGGGGTAGTGTTTCTCAAAGAAACCATAAGCGATAGCAGTCTTCTATTTTTACTACCAGCTGAGACGCTAGTAAAAATATTTTACTTGTTTGTTTGCTTAAAATATTTAAACGTGACTTGACAATCCACCAGATGTTGAAAAGAAGTTCCAAAGAATGTCAGCGGAGTTCTATATAAACACAGGGACACCCTACTGGCTGCGATCTGCTCAAGTCCATTTGGGTGCCTGCTTAGGTATCTATCACATATGTTGGCCCACGTGTTCGGAGTTGGGAATAAATCCTCTGTAATTTGCTCACATTTTATTTCATTGTAAATTTGCAGTGGAACAAAACCGAAGCCTGAGAGAGCCCGCGTGTTCACTGCTATATGTCAGGCTGAGAATGGAGTCTTAAGGTTGATCTACACGACAGCGTCGCGGAGCGTTTTTGTAATCCGGCGGAGCCGCCGGACCTCCGCCCCACTGCCGCGTACTCCAAGTCGAGTGCTCTATTTTTTAGGGGGCATACGGCAGAGCTTGGAGGTGGCTCGCGGAGCTGCTGCAGCCTACCAATCACAGAGAGGGGGGGAAGAGTTTAACCAATCACAACTGCGCTTTCTTAGGAAGGCGGGACAACATGAGGGGTAACAGGCTTGAAGACACTCCCCCCGCTTCCAGCGCGGAGGCGCCAGGCAGAGGCGACGGCAGAGCCGCGACGCTGTCGTGTAGATCAGCCTCTACGCTGAAGTGGCCCCCCAGGGCCAAGCTGTACGCGGCATGGGGGTTCTGTGGGGGGAATTCACAACATCCTTTTCACAGAGGGAGCACCAGCAGCTGTGGGGGGATTTGGACTGGGGTTGCAGTGGTGGGAGGGACCAGAGGTGGAACCGAGAAGCATATGTCATGTGACTGGGTGCACCAGAGGAATTCGCCTGGCTGTGCCTGAGACGTCATGGGCGGAGCCAGACAGACATGGGGCGGAGCTAATATGAAAAACACACCCGCCAAAAAGGACCTTGCCTTCGTTTTCGTCCATTCATCCTGAGATCCTAACTCCTTTTCCTGGAGATCCCCAGAAGAAGGCTGAACCCTTGAAGCTCCTTGAAACTGGCAACCCTAATTTCACCACACAATTTCCGCTCATCAATTTCAGCTTTTGTGAAAGACTGATCTTTTGAAATTCTCTTTTCAAAATTATGAATAAGCCTGAAGACAAGCACTATGACGGGCGGGGGGGGGGAGTTGTGGGTGAGGAATGATTGCTTGGGGGGGGAGGAACGAAGAATATAATCGAGAATCATCTTTTATCTGCAAAGGGATTGGAGGAACCACACAATATAGAAGCTGTATCGGAAGGTTCCGAAGCAAAAGAATAGAAGCCATTTCAGGAGTTGATAATCTCTATGCAACGATTTTCACATCTATTCAAACCAACTTGCCTTTGCCAGGGTCTGTGTTCAGAAAACAAGTTTTTCGCAGACTACCTGCCCACACAGGCTGATCTCAAGAAGGATAAAGAATCTTTCTTTTTCTCCCATCCTCCATAAAGACTTTGTCAGTTGGGAAAAGTTTCAGCCATTTAATGAAAGCGACCATCTTCAGAAAAGACTCCGTCTTCTCAGAAATGGAGCAACACCAGCATCTTGTCTAGCTGCCTGGCAAGACAAGGTATCGGGAAAATGAGTCCAGTAACTGAGAGAGACAAACAACGTCATAATCTTGAAAGAACTGGCTCTCATGCCCACCATGTTTAGGGGAGCTTCTGAATTTCTCCTCATTCAGAGTTCTCCCCCAGTTTTGGAGTTCCAAACGACCTGATCTATTAGGAATCATCAATTCTTCCTTTCACGCTTTCCAAATTTTGCACAAAGTACTACACAGTTTACCGTAGCTTCCAGTCCTTCATGTCTTTTTCCCTCCTCTACATTAAGGATGCACACATGACATGCACATTAAGAAAACACTACAAAAAAGCTATTTTGATAGGATCATTTGTGTGATTGTATTGCGATGCTTGTAGTGCAGTGTTTTACTGCATGTGTGCTTCAGTAAGACAGCACACCAAGCGTTGTGTTACATTGGTAATGTGGTGGGGAGATGCAAATGAACTGGAATTTCACGTTCATTGTTTGATGACTACAGCCATAGATCAGACACACAGGTCAAACTTTCATATCACCTCCAAACACAATGCTTAGTTCACACTTGTGATTGCAACAACCATGGAATTATTTGTCCAAGTTAGCTCAAGGGTAGCTTGGGGAGAGGGACCGGGACGGACGAATGGGTGCATGAAGATATTTTTATTACAGGAGGAGGCATTTGGGAGATAGTGATTGGGTTGTGTGTGTGTGTGTCAGTGTGTGTGTTTTAATTGCTGTTGGCTGCTGCTCACAAGTGTCCTTATGCTGCTGTGCTGATTTTGTGGTTTCAAGAGGTGTTTTTCTGTTTTGCATTTAAAATGATGCATTTTTAATGTATGTGATTGATTGTGAGTTGGTGTTTCCTAGTATGGAGAAAGCTGCCTGAAGGCCTCTTCAGGGACATTTAGCAGAAGATAAATTTGAAAATGTTAAAAAAAATGCTTAATAATAAAGGAATGAGGGCTCACGTAGCATGCGGTCAGACTAAGGATCCATTGTCCAGTATCCTGTTCATACAATGCCCAACCATGTGTCTCCAAGAAGCCATGAAGGGAATAGACCTCCCCTACTGTGGATTCCAGTACTAGCATTCAAAGGTAGACTACCATGAACCTGGAGGTTCCACATAGCCACCATAGACCCATACTCTATCGTGGACAATAAAAGACCTAACCTCCATGAATTTGTCCACATTTTGGCTATTTAAGCCAAAACTTTCCATTTTGAGAATCCGCCTTGAGACACAGAGCAAGGTCCATAGGTATCTTTGACATCCCCTCCATAGAACTCCTCAAATTACAGAGGACAATCACTTTTGAGCCTTAGCAGCTCTGAAAAAACTGTCCAGAGACACAATGAAGCACACACACACACACACACACACACACACACACACACACACACACACACACACACAGAGAGAGAGAGAGAGAGAGAGAGAGAGAGAGAGAGAGAGAGAGAGCTCCGTAACAAGGGAAGACAAATTGTCAGCAGCACCATGAATATTAAAAGACACGCTCTGAAAAAATATTATCTTTTCTTTAAAAAAAATAAGACCAAGAAGGGTGCTGCTCAGGGCTGGTGGCCAGTTGACACACTACTTCTTCACCCCCATTTTACTGAGCAGAATCATCAGAATTTAATAACATTAAAACAGCCCAAATGCACAAAAAAAAAAAAAACACAAGGATCCCTGGCCTCGGACTTCAAATCTAAAATGAGAAAATGAAAGTAGAAAAAGAGAAAGGGAAGGAAATTATCCTGTCCCGATGAAAGGTCTTTTAGTCAATCAGCTGTCTAGCTTTTAACCAATTAATCAATCAATTACTTTCACATACACTTGCCTCTACTGCAGTGAAGGCTGTTCTGATTCTTTTCGGTCCTGAAGGAAAACAGGTTTTTTAAAAAGCCTACCACATGTTTGAGAGCAGTTTCCAAAACTGGAACTCCTAAGCTTGGGCCAAGGCCTACTTCCTGAGGGGCATGACATGACCTGCCCTGCACCAGTTGCCTATATGCAAAAGACAGCTGAGGACGGAGTAGCTGAGTTCACAAAAGGACTTGTCCCGGGCTACTGGGAAGAGGCTATGTCCAAGTCTTGTCCTCTTACCTTTCACCTGCCTTCTCTATGTCCATCAAGGAACCCGGAGTTTGACAGGGCTTAGAGAAAAAAAAGCTCTCGTAGTTATATTAATCAAATGTTAGTCACATCTGCAAAGCTCGCATGAACTAGTGATTTCACAGGCAGCTGAAATTATAGGCAATATATGATTTGATTCTCCAGAATTCGGCCTGCATTCTGCTGTCGCAATTTTCAACCCGTCAGGTTGTCAATGCTGCTGGAGTCGGGAGATGTATGTCACTCTGCGCAAGACAGGTAGCATCAAACACCCTTCTGCAGATCTCTGAAGTACCCTTGAGTGTTTTTAGTCTGAGCTGTATGTTCCTTTGTTAAAGCAAAGATACTCTTTGGAGCATTAAAAAGAGTCTTTTTTACAAGGTTAGTGACTCACCTGATTAACTGATGCTCCTTTCAATCCGTGATTAAAAGCTTCAGTTAATTTATCACAGTGGCCAAGCCAAAAGCCTGCAGCTCCAGCTAATAGATCTCCTAAAAGAAGGTTGTGTGTAGAGATGATGAGACAGAGGTGCACCCTGTCCATCAAGCTCCAAAGTCAAGAGATCTGTCCAAAACCGCAAGCGGGAAGAAACCGGAGGAACACCATACAGGCAAAGGGAAAAGACAGATCAAGGTTGATGCTGAGGTTGAAGGTTGAAGTTGAGGAGCAGCAGGGATGGGAACCAGGCAAAAAGTGCAGGTATTTGAGGAACAGGACAATGGATCCAGAGGCCCAACAGTATTTATATCCAGCAAAAGGTCAACAAGAGCTCCCAACTTGGAACTGACCTCCTGCTGCTGCATGTGGAAACCAAGCAGGAGATGTGGCCTGGAGGTTGAGCCGGTGCCCTGCCTGAAGAAGCTAAGCAGGGTCAACCTTGGTTGTCGCTTGGATGGGAGACAGAAGCTGCTGACGGACCTCGCGGAGACACTGAGAAGACACCATGAGAGGGTGGAATGCGGAGGAGTCAGCTAGAGAGAGAACATCTAGACAACCGTCTGAGGGTGAACTGCGGTGAACTGTGAAGCTACACTGGGAAGGGAAATATCTGGGGTAGGGAAAGGTTCTATATATGAATAGAACAATATTGTAAAGAGGTCTAGAATAGCCTGCCTGTGTAAACCGCCTTGAATAAATCTGATGAGAAATCTGATGATGAGAAAGGGGGTATATAAATACAGAAAATAAATAAATAAATAAATATAAATAAATAAATAAATAAATAAGCTTGAGAAGGGCAAAATACATTTCCAGTTGTCCGGATGAAAAAATATATATCTCCCAAGAATACAGTAGCTGGCTTTTCCTAGTCTAGGAATGCGTCTAGGTAGGAAAAGACAAAAGGCATCTTGCATAGTCTTGAATGAAGGCTGCCATTGGCCATTATGTGCTCTAGTGTGTTGCTCTGTCTCTGTGACTCTATGTTGAAAGAGATGTTATACTGTGGTGGAGGAACACAATACATTCTACAGATGCATCTGGTAGAACTTCATGGGGTTGTATATAGCAAGTGTTTGGAAAAGGCTGCCCCGGCTGAATTGATGCATTTCCCTCCCCACCCTGAGCCTGATGTTGAGCCGTGTTGGTGCATTGGGACCTAATTTGAAAGTAAGGAGAATATAAACAGACTTTACGTTTGGTACAGAAGGCTCTGAACTTAAGGCGTTTTGGAGCATGATCAAAAATTATAAGCACCTTAACTCTCATCTTAAAGGGGGTTTTTTAATCATGGATTTATAGGGCATTGCCAGGTTGCAAGAATGGCAACCTGTTCAATGTAATATCGGAAGAACCCAAAAGGACTGCATTCGAACTGAACAACAACAACCCCCCCGCGCCCTCCATTTCCATACACACACACACACACACACACATGCACACAAAGGAAACAAAACTGTTTACAGAAAATAAAAAGCTTGGAAAATGGGGCTCCAAGGACCTTGGTAAATGTTGATGCTAATTAGCTCCGAAGATATTCAGTAGCGCCGAAGCGATGATCAGGAAGCCCGAACTGGAGTTTTTTGTGTGATTACAGATGATATTAAAATTCTATTAGTCCTCACTTAAGAATGTAAAGAAAGAGAAGGGAATAACAGATTTGTGCTTCAAGAAATGCAGGCACCTTCTGAATGACATCCTGGAAAGATTTCACTGCATGCATCTGATGAAGGGGAGGGTTGAGGTCCACGAAAGCTTACCCAACTAAAATAAATGGGTGCATCTTTAAGGTGCCACAGAACTCTTTGTTACGTTTGCTGCAACAGACTAACACAGCGATGCCTCTAGACCTTCTGGGAGGATAGATGAGTTTACTTCTAGCGTTTAGACCCCACCTTTCCATCCGCCTAGGATGAAAACTATCCTAGAACAATCCTGCCTGCCAAAATCAGAATAAAACACAAAAAGAGGCAGAGAGTCCAAGAAGTTAAAAACAGAGAAGGCATCAATAGGATGCCAGCTGGAAAAGGTCACTTGAAACCCAGGAATGATTTGTTGTTCAGTCGTTAAGTCGTGTCCGACCCTTCATGATCCCATGAACCATATCCCGCCAGGCCTTCCTGTCCTCCACTCTCTTCCTGAGTTAGCTCATTTTCATGTTCGTTGCATCGGTGATGCTGTCTAACCATCTCATCCTTGGTCTTCCCCTTCTCCTTTTGCCTTCAATCTTTCCCAGCATCAGAGTCTTCTCCAGAGAGTCCTCTCTTCGCATTAGGTGGCCAAAATATTTGAGCTTCAGCCTCAGTACCTGTCCTTCCAGGGAACAGTCAGGGTTGATTTCATTTAGGATTGACTGATTTAGCTGTACTTCAGAAGTAGCCAAAGACGTGCCAGCACTTGAAGTGGGGCACCAAAGGCCACCACCCCTTCTTACCCGATGATGCGCCCAGAGGCATGAATCACTGCTGCCCCTGTGTCCTCCGACCCCACTGCCACTCTCCCTGGATTTGAGAAGAAAGACGGGAACAGCGTAGAAGAGGACATGTGGAGGAGAGTGGTGGGCTAGAGTGTCTCCCTGGAGATGCTCAAACCCACCACTCTCCTCTCCTCCACTTCCTGTTCCCCTCTCCCTTTCCAAATCCCAGGAGAGAGTGGAAGCAGCAGCAACCGCAAAGGTGGTAGAGGTGGTGGAGGAGAGGGTGCTGAGGCAGATGTGAATGTGGCACCACCAGTACCCCACGAATCCTCCATCCATGTCAGGTGTCTTCTCCTCATGGACAGGCAGAATTTCCATTCTTTAATTTCATTCCATTTTCCACACCTTGTTCCCGCATCTTTTTGTGCTTAACCTTCTGAATGCCCCTTAGTGAAAATGCAGAGGCATAGTAGAAAGAACTTTGTGCGTTCTCCGTTCTTTTCCCCTTCTTCTTCTTCATCCTGCCCTATGATAAATTCTTAATGAGCACCTGTTACAATGTTAATGAAAGTAAGATCTGTCTGTAAATAAAGAAAATTTAATAACTTAACAAACTGGATTAAAATTCCCAACCTGGCCCTTGCTAATCTAACACCAAACACCAAATCGTTGCTATCTTCGCGGGAAAACAGTTAATGCATTCACCTCCGTGTACTTTTCCACCGATAATTAATATTTTAAAAATTTATAAAACCGAAATGGTAGGTTTGATTGTAACAAACAAAATATCTCCCTTTTAATCTACTACAAAAAGGGTTGGCAGAATCCCCTTAAATGATACTAAACTGTAAGCCACCGGGTTCTGCAGCGGACTTGATTGCATTTCACTTAGTTGGTATTCGCCATATCTACATTCTGTATAATTGTATTTCAAATTACAGTTGATTGGTAATTCTGTAGCAGAGCGAAAATATGGAATGAGAACATTGTTTCCTCTGGAAAAAAAAAACCACACATCATTGTATAAATAACTTTCAAGGTATGTCCTCTGGACATCAAGGGAATATTAACATTTGAGAAATGGACGCTGTTACTCTCTCCAGCTCAAGTAAAAGTTGTTTAAGGGAAGCCAATTGGAATTGACTTATGCCACATCCCGCCATGTTGTGACTTGCGTCTTTCCACATCAACAGCTCTCAACCTAATCAATCACCTCATTGCTGCTCGTCTTGTAGAACAGGGGTTGTTGTCCACCATGCACCCCACTGGATCCATTCCTCAGACCAATTTTATCTAGCCAATATTCATCAGGGGGTGGTTAAAAAAAACATATCGCTGCTTCACTGATAAGGGAAAGAAGCAGTGAGACTCCGTGGTGCCCCCGCTTACCCGATGATGCGCCAGCCTCTGCTCCTCCCACTCTCCAATGTTCTTTCTAGCTTAGCACTCTCCTCCCCTCCACACTTCCTCTTCCTGTCTTGTCCCCCTCTTCCTTTTCCAACCCATGGAGGAGAAGGAGATGGAGGAGCAATGGAGGCAAGTTGGCTGATAAAGATAGATGGGTGCCCCAACAACCTGCTGTCTGAAATTTGCCTTTATTACTGGGCATACACTATATTAACATCTAGGCCTGTGATGGCGAACCTATGACACGTGTGTCACAGGTGACACGCAAGGTCATTTTGGGTGACACGCCAGCGTTTCCCCCAGGGTCCCGACACACCTTATATTTTCACAAAAGTGTTACAGGCTTGTCTTAAACATTTAGGGCAGAGATTTTGGCAAACGGTACCTCTTTCAAATTATTATCTAGTAAAACTCAGCAACCAAAAAGTCACTAGTTGATGTTAAATAAAATGTGTTCTATAGTTGCTTTCAGTTCAGTTCAAAATTACTATTAAAAGTAAGGTAAAGGTGACCCCTGATAATTAAGTCCAGTCGTGTCCGACTCTAGGGTGTGGTGCTCATCCCCATTTCAAAGCTGAAGAGCCAGCGTTGTCCGAAGACGCCTCCGTGGTCATGTGGCCGGCGTGACTCTCCTTGCCGCAGCGCGTAGCATGCGGCTGGAACACGGAGCGCTGTTTACCTTCCCGCAAGCGGTACCTATTTATCTACTCGCATTAACATGCTTTGGAACTGCTAGGTTGGCAAGAGCTGGCCAAGCAACGAGAGCTCACCCCGTCGCGGATTCGAACTGCCGACCTTTCGATCGACAGCTCATGGTTCAGCGGTATTAAAAGTTATGGGGGCGGGGCCACACACCAGCCGAGTCAAGTTAGGCATTTTCAAAAATTTTGACACACCAAGCCCAAATGGTTCGCCATCACTGGTCTAGGCCATCGTAGTTCTCAAGGGTTGCCTGAGAGACTATACATAGCTCATGTTCCATTAAGGCTACAATCCTCTGTAAATGTATCAAACATGCAGAGGCTCGTACTCTTAATATACGCTTATCTGAGATGTTTTTGAATTCCATTTTTTCTATTTTTATCCATGCATTATAGCTTGATCTTTCAGTGAAGTATACATTTCATAAGTAGGAATATGTGGTGGAAGAGGAATGAACTTGAATGAAGAGAATTAAAGTTGATATTTGGGTTGTATAGTCTCAGTGGGGGAGTGGCTAGGGGGGGGCTATCATGACAAGCGCCTGCATTTCAAAATTTACTGTACCCACCCCTGCCATTCGGACAGAACTGCATGGATGCATTGTGTGTAAAAGTTACCAGCCTACTCGGAAGGGTGATTTTGTATTTTTCATTTTTTTTAACTTTTGACCATAGGAGCTGTCTACACCAGTTGCGGACTCTGCAAAGACCTAGAGGTGCTGCTGCCATCTTAACGTAGGTGATGATGATGGCCAAGTGTCTTCCTACAAAGAATTGGGACAGAAATATCCCGAGCCCTACTCTGGTGTCTCTGCTGCAAAAATCTCCTTGGGAAATTATGTAAACTCAAAGTTATCCCCATCATCTTTCTAGTCTTTGGAATCCTTCCTCGCCAACATCCTTTGGGCCGCCCAGCTTGCGAGGCATCAAAGAGAGTTTCTCTCTCTTTGTCATTATGAGAAACCGTTCTCCAGATAACTGAACAATTTGAGAGAAATAGACAGTGCATCAGGAAGCCATTGACTTGAGAGCCCAGCTCTGTAACCTGTAAAAAGAGTTTAGCAAAATACATTTCCTCTTCTTTTTTCTTTAACTATAAATACATTTGAGGTGTAAACAACCTGAAACCTTTAGCATCCATCTGGTTTGGCTTTAAAAAAAAAAAAAAGGAGTCAGTTTAATACGTCACTGTGTAACTATTCAGCTCCTTCATTTTTCATTGTTTGACCTCACTTTTAATTAGAGGCTAAATTATTAATGCCGCTTGATGGGAGACTAACTACTCAAGAACGCTGCCAATTTTGGGGTCAGCTTCTAGGAACGAAGTGTTCAGGTTTTGTAAATTTCAAATAAAACACAAGTGGCCAGAGGAGGAAAAAAAATTTACATTTATTGCTCCTGAAAACCTCACATCCATCAAGAGTCAGGTTTGGAAGTACAGCAGCATTAACAGCCGACTTTAAAAAAAAAAAAGCGTCAAGGAAAAAAAATAAGAAAATTAAAGTTCCCTCGGAGACCGACTCCCCAAAGATCTTTCAAGAACTTCTGTAGCTCTATAAAACTGATACGAAGCTTTCTAATCATAATCTTTATGATCCTTTAAAAAAATGTACTGCTGTTTCCTCCTGACAGAGGTTTCTTTCCTGGGCTGTTAGCAACATAACAGCAAATAAGCCCAGAGGACCGGGGAAGACGTGTTAATAACATGGCAAGCGTGTATACACATTAGCTTTTCATATTATGGAGAGATGGGCTGTTGCACTCCAGAAAGATTTTAATGGACTTGGATTTTGTGTCTGGATTCCACCACGTATCCAGGTTGGATTCTGGAAATTTCCACATATTGCCCATCACACAGTGGCACAGATGATTGACATCCACATTTGTAATGTATTGGCGGCGGCCTCTAGGCATGCAAGACAAGACCTAGGATGGTCTAAGGGCTTTCTGGAAGCAACCAAGTCTCCTGATGGTGTCTGGGAAAGCCCAGTTCTGGCCCATTTTGTACAAGAACAAAGCAAAACAGAACTAGTCTGGACTAGCCTTGAAGGCAATTCAAAGGTCTGTATTAACAGAGATAGACCAGAGAGAGCACATCACACTCAAACTAACTTGATTGTGTAGGAGGAAAAGGGTAAATCTTCTGGTCACTACACTGGAGGAAAGTTCCGTTTTGCTATGAGGGGTACATCATAGCCTCCAGTACATCACAGAGGAAAACAGGGCACTCATGTGTCCCTGTTGCTAACTCCATTATTCTTACACTCTGAGGGTACAACCCACAACCGACACCCCAATTTCCACACTCCACCTTTCAGGCCATGTGTTGTATTCATTGACTCTGCAACATCGCACCCCACCACATGAATCTAAAAGCATGCATTTGCTCATTGGGTTCAGGAGGATATACTATATTAGAAAGTGTATTTGTTCCACAATATATATTTACCGTATTGGTCTGAGTATAAGACTCACTTTTTTCTCCTAATTTAAGTTTTTTAACTAGGGGTGCGTCTTATAATCAGGCTGTTGCAATTTAATGCCAGTGATTTAATTAATTTTTTTTAATAGCACCAAACTTTAAGGGTGCGTCTTACAATCAGGTGCGTCTTATACTCGGGACAATACGGGGTATATTTGTATTTCTGGAAGGCGTTCTTATGGAAGGAAGTTCGGTTTAACAGAACTGCCGACACAGCTCAAAACAGCCATGATCAAGACCAAACCAGACAAAACAGGAACATCGAAGCAGAAGTTTCCGTCAAAATTGTCAAGATGGTGTTTTGGAAAGCAGGGAGAAATAAGGTCTTCCTCTGCACTCAAAATGCATAAAATTCCGCACCAGGCGAGTCTGTCTGGAGGGCATTCCCCATGTAGAGGGGCCACAACTGAAAAGCTCCTGTATTCAGTCACTACCCACCTCTCCTCAGAGAGGGCGAGAAGGGTGGGAGAGAGAGAAAGGCCTCTGATTATATCCTTGGTATACGGGGAGTCCTTTATATCCCATAGTTCCACTATTGCAACATGTTTAGTGGCAACTTTCTCTTGGCAGGGGAGGCACTCCTACCAGCTGACGGTCTCTGCCATTTTATACCCAAAACTCTCCTCTGATCAATGCTATCTCATCACATAGCATCATCCCAAGAGGAATTGTGGCCGTGGGGAGGAAAATGGCAGATGCATAGACACAGGAGGCAGGACACCACCATATTACCAATTCTGCCTGAGCAGTGTTTATTCTATAATAAATACAACCAGATATATGGTGAGATTAATCATTGTAGTAAGCACCAGAAGCCTGCAGTCACAGAACTGGCTGGGTTCGCTCAAGCCATATGTGAAATTCCTTGCAACAGTTTTCTTCATCTCTAAGCAGACAGCATGGGGAACTTTGTTCTTCTTTGCTAATTTGCTGTCTGAGAAGGCAGGAATTTGGGCCCGGTCTTTTGGCAGAATATCTTGTGGCAGAGAGTTCCACAGTTGGCAAACAGCCCATTGAAAATGCCTGGTTTGTACCTTTGTGGAGTGAATGTGACATGCTTATGGCACAGTCAAGAGAGGATTGTTCTCAGTCGGTTTCAAAGATTGTCCAGGAAGGTTATGAATGCCATGCATGTGATTTCAAATAAATCCTATCAGAGTGATTTATTAACTGTATCTTTCCTACCATCCTTAATTTATCATTTTGGGTGTCATTCATAGATATGCCTCTCTACTCCCCATCTGTAATATGGGGATAATCGCACTGGTATACTTTGCAGGGTTGATGTACGCCCAGCTGCGATCATGCGTGTCTGCAACTTCCACGCATTTCAGTGGCGCTTCCCAAAAAGTGTGTTCAGGATTGCACCCAAGAAGCACAATCCACCAGGCACGTCTTGTGTGAGTCCCTGGCTTGGGCTGCAGACCTGAAGACATCGACCTGGAGATAAACCCCATGAAACTGATACGGTTACATCTGAGTAAACATATGAGTAGTTAGGATCAAGTCATAACAGAAACTGGGGTTGTTTGAAAGACATTATCAAAAGTCCTTCAGTTTTGCCCTTCTCCACCTCAGTTGCAGCCCAACTAACTCTCTGAGGCCCTGAGTCAAATATTCCATCATTTTAAACGATTATTAAATATCTTTTTGGGAGGATTATAATTGTGTTCTTGATTATACAACTAATATATCTATCTATCTACTCAGATCACAAATAGCCAGACCATAATGATGATTGAAATATATAATCCCCCCCAAAGATAGTTAGACTAATTTAAACTACCCTCTGCTTAATTAAAGGAAGTCGGAGGATTAGATTTCAGATTTAAGATGCAAGAGGAGGAAGGGGACTCAAAGTTATGCTGTGCATGAACTAATTTTATCCCTCTGGAGAGTTTCAAAAGCTCAGAACTAAGAGAAGCTGAGACGGGGGTGGGGGGGAGCCAAGTATAAAGGTTAAAGGTAAATGACCCACCCTGCCAGGAACTAAGGGGATATAAATGCAAATGGCTGCAAGCACATTCTAATTAGGAGACAGTGCAGGATCATTTCTTTCCACCCTCCCGCCCACAATTCAGTTCAGTTCTAAGTACATTTGCCCTCACACCAGCCTTCACTATTCTTCCCATTGTACAGGTGGGGAAATGGAGGGTCGGGGAGGAAAGGGCCATAGGCTAGTGACAGAACACATGCTTTGCATGCCAAAGGTTCCAGATTCTATCTTTGGAAAAGAGTCCCCAGTCAGTGGGATAGAAAGCTCCAAGGCCCAGCTGGGTTGAAAGCATCTTCATGCAACTTCCAACGTATTTTCATCTCCTTAGGGGCTAGTGTCTTGGTTTTGTTTTAAACGACTGAGATTCTCTGGAAAGTGGATTCTCACACCCTGCACTCTTGCAGAATGCCAGCATAGACCTGCCTAAAGCCTTTGGACACAGGC
Organism: Plestiodon gilberti rubricaudatus; assembly: GCA_026170595.1. NCBI lineage: Eukaryota > Metazoa > Chordata > Lepidosauria > Squamata > Scincidae > Plestiodon > Plestiodon gilberti. The sequence continues at coordinate 2,621,897 of JANXHW010000009.1, read as the reverse complement.
CACCATCCCATCCACCGAGCCTTGAGTGTAGCAGACAGCAGCCGCAGCCGCAGCAGCAGCAGCAAGACAGAAGTTCGCCACATTTCCCTTCCTTCAGCAGTTCTCAGAACTGCCAATACCGAGCTGTGCCCGAGCGATCTGTTTGTCTTCTTCCCCGCTGACAATAAATCCAATCAGACTTCAGATGGGTAAATAGAATTGATCAGGGTTCCTGCTGCAGCAACCCCCTGCTCTGGTTGTGTTCAGCCCTCGTCGCCAATGTGCCACAAACTCCTCTTTTTCATAATGAGGCACACTGAGAGGAGAAACTGGGCTGATTACCCCTCTTGCATTTAACCTGCTGGTTGTGGAGACAGCTTTGTCATTAGAGGCAAATTCATCAAAGGAGAGGGCTGCCAGTGGCCTGGAGACGGCTCGCTTGTTTAAGGAGAGGACGGCACCGCCAAAATCCAAATCAGTTTAATGGAAAGAGAGAGGACCAGAATCACTCCCAAAGTTCTGAAACGGAGCACAAAAAACGTGGGCACTTAACTTCTGACAAAAACAAGCCGGAAGTTGGGAGAGTGGCTTTCACTCTGGGAAAGAGAAGGATTCTTCCATAACCTTCACGCCCGTTAAAGGGAGGCCTACCTGGAGATGTTCTTCTCCCTCTCTCACAATACTAGAATTTTGATCACCCAATAAAAACAGATTGACAAGAGATCCAGGACAGATGGACTTTGCCGACTGTTTCTCTCTCCAGAGAACCCTGAAGTGCTGTTCTGGGTTGGGAGGGGGGAGGACTTTTATAGAGAAGCCTCAACACTGTCACCAAATGACAGTGACCACTGTGCTTGGCAGGGCAAGGAGACATCAGACATGACAATTAAACGGATCTACAGCTAGTGCACATTTGTGGTACAGATACACCCACGGTTGCATGTGTACACAACACTGATGCAGCTAAGTATGGGGGTCACTAGAAAAAGACTTTTCCCATCTCCAACAACTTCATTGTTCCATCCAACAGCCTCTCCCAGCATCCTCTATGACAACAGCCTGCACTCCATTGGTCCCTCTTTCGCAGGGTTGGCCATTGGGGCCTTGGCCCAGTGTCTGGTCTGCCAGACCCCCAATTCAGCCCCCATGCGGTAACATCCTAGGCAGGAATGCACATAGATATGTTAAGAGATCATCTGAGAAAGTACCAGCTATGGAAAAACTTTTCCGATCTGATGGAGTTGAAGCATTGTCCAGCTCTCTCTCTCTCTCTCTCTCTCTCTCTCTCTCTCTCTCTCTCTCTCTCTCTCTCTCTCTCTCTCTCTCTCTCTCTCTCTCTCTCTCTCTCTCTGATTTGCAACCTTGCAAAAGCCAGAGAGTGAGACATGGTCCCTGCATTGCTTCAGCCCCTTGTTACACCCCTTCGTCCCGTCCCGTCCCATCCCCCCCCCCATTTTTCTGTTTCTCAAGAACTTAGCTTGATAAGAAGAAGACATGAATTCTTCACTGGAGCAACTGCAGGGACAAATCTTTTGTCTCTGAAATCTTGTCAGCATTTCCACACAAGTTGATAACGCTGGTGTTGTACTTACACTTCTTTAATTAAGTGAATAATTAAAAAGAAGTTGATTGTCAATTAGTTAATTAAATAATGGATCCATTTTACTTTCCTGTGCCCCCTCCCTCCCTTTTTCCCCTTCCCCCCTTTTTTTTGGTTAATCACTCTAGCTTCAAATAATGAGCCTCCTATGGGTTGCTAAGCAACCGCCTCCTAGTTTAAACAAGTAGCAGCTGCCTCCCATCAGTACCAGTCTGATGGGATGCAAAGGGGGAAGTCAGGAGCACCAGGGAGACTTGCCAACCTGCTTGCCACTCCCTGCCCTTCTTTGCAAACAGTAGGCAAAACCTGCAGAGATAGAACAGATTGGGAAGTATTCTACTCACCTGAAATATCTTGGTTGCAGGGTGAGGGCTGCCTGGGTCAGTACACGGACTGCATTTTAGGTGAACTCAGTCAGGGCTACAGGTGTGCTTGTGATTCCATGGAAGTGCAGAAAAGCTGCAGAAAGGAGACTGCTTTCCAGGAATTTCCACTTATGTTGTTTTTAAAAGGTTCAGGTTTCTAGACCTCAAGGCAGCAAGGATATGCAAAATGGGCAGTGCCTCTTAAAATCTCAGACTGGATCACTGAATAACATTTCCAGGGGTGGGGGGGGTGGATGACAAGGTATATCAGATGGATGCCTGGTGTATGTCTCACAGAAACAGTATAAATTATGCACAAGAACATGCAGGTTTGCGTGCTTATAATGTATGCAAGATGCAGAATTGAACTTGTCACAGAATGTGCAGTGTTTTGATTTTGAAAAAAGAAGTAACAGACATGATAGACATTCTGGCTAACCCTATCTTGCACAATAGTGTTCTTATTGCATCCTGGCTGTTTGTTATCTATTTAATTTTTATCCCATCCTTCCTCCAAAGAACTCAGGCAGGTGCACCTGGTTCTTCTCTCCCTCTTGTCCTCACAACAACCCTGTGAGGTAGGTTCAACTCAGAGAGAGTGCCTGGCCCAGCAAGCTTCGGGGCTAAGAGCAGAAGCTGGATCTCTGCAGATCTACACCATTGCAGATATACCTCCTCTGTACATGGAGGCTCTAGTAAACTATCTTGGCTTCTCCCCGTTGATAGCCTCTCTCTCTCTCTCTCTCTCTCTCTCTCTCTCTCTCTCTCTCTCTCTCTCTTCCCCCCCCCCACATCATTCACAATTTTATAAGTCTGTTGAATACCCCAACGTAGTTGTCATTTTTCCACGCTAAAATGCTCCAGACTGCCCCTAAGGTAAAGGTAAAGGTATCCCCTGACAATTAAGTCCAGTCGTGTCCGACTCTAGGGTGTGGTGCTCATCTCCATTTCAAAGCCGAAGAGCCAGCGTTGTCCGAAGACGCCTCCGTGGTCATGTGGCCGGCATGACTCTCCTTGACGCAGCGCGTAGCATGCGGCTGGAACACGGAGCGCTGTTTACCTTCCCGCAAGCGGTACCTATTTATCTACTCGCATTGACATGCTTTGGAACTGCTAGGTTGGCAGGAGCTGGCCAAGCAACGAGCACTCACCCCATCGCGGGAATCGAACTGCCGACCTTTCGATCGACAGCTTATGGTTCAGCGGTTTAACCCGCTGCGCCACCCGCTGGCCTTAATTGCTAGCTGCTGTGGCACTGGTCCTCAGCTGACATCAATGGTCTGGACAAGTTCCTAACAGGATTTTCCCAGTTCACTTGGAACACCCCTAGAATCCTGAACCTCTGGGCTTTTGCCTGTACTGTCTACCAGGTGAGCCCAGTCCTACATCACATAAACCTGGTATGGAGAGAGAGAGAGAGAGAGAGAGAGAGAGAGAGAGAGAGAGAGAGAGAGAGAGAGAGAGAGAGAGAGAGAGAGATTCATTCTTCCTTCTCCCCCTTGCTTCTCAGTTTCTTCCCTTTTCTTGTTGCCAAATGTTTTTCTACCCCCAGGCCACACTGTAAATGAGATGTTACATCTGCACCTAGCTAAGCAAACACTTTATAAATGAATAAAGTGAATAAATAAGGAAACAGTAACGCTGGCTGAACCAATCGGGAGCTTGCCTTGCCAAGCAGGGTGCCTTAGGTACAGTCCTTGTGCTTCTGCTTGGAGGGGGCTCTGTGGGTCATGGGGGTTGAAAATATTTGGGGAGGGATCATAGCTCAGCAGTAGACAGCTTGCTTGCAGGCAGGAGCTGCAAGCTTGGTTCAAGAAGCTAAGGTTGAGAATCTAAGGTCCAGTGATGGAGCGCATGTTTTGCATGTATATTAGAAGCAGATTCGGATTCCATCCATAAAAGCACATCCCCTCCCAGGGCAAATAGCCACTGCAAGGAGCTGATGGGGCTAGTTTGGATTGGGGTTGCGATAGAAGGGGGAAATGGGGTCTAACTCCTTTCTCCCAAGCTAGTTCGCCAACTTAAATCACCACTCCAAAGCTGCTATAAACAGCCAAAGTGAAAGCTCACACAGGCACAATTTGTAAGTGTTCCCCTCCGCAGCTCATAGTTGTTTCAGAAGATGATGTGGATCAGAGCCACAGTACAGGGGGGGAATGGTTAATTTCCCCCCTTCTCCCATGCTATGGCCCTAATCCAAAACCAAGACAGACAGACAGACAGACAGACAGACAGACACACACACAGAGAGAGAGAGAGAGAGAGAGAGAGAGAGAGAGAGAGAGAGAGAGAGAGAGAGAGAGAGAGAGAGAGAGATTTTATTGCAGCTAACAAAAAAAAATCCATAGCATGTGTAGGGCATTGGAGAAAGGTCTGAATGGAAGACCTGTAGCAGCCAGGCCCAGCAGGTGCCCTGCTCTCTGCACCATCGGGAAAGCTCTCAGGCCGAGGAAGGTATTGGCCTTATCTTTGCTGAACTACAGTGCCACTCTGATGATGGCCAGAGAGGGTACTGCAGTCCCTCAGCTCAGCCAAAGCAAGTGATCTGAGAAACCAACATAGGCTTGGCTGGCCATGTGGAGCTCTCAGCTCAGACTTGGTTCCTCAGCCTTGGTTTCTGAACGCCCAGCTGGAGGCCTGACAGTGCATTTTAAAACGAGTCACAAGTTTACAAACCAAGCAGAAGAGGAAGGAGCAGAGGAGAGGAGAGTGGGAGGCGAGAGCGACACACTGTCCCAGTGGTCTCCAGTCCTCCGCCTTTCCTGTTCCAGGGTAAGAGGGAAAGCACCATGTCTCAGATGCTAGGAGATCTTGATACAGCACAGAGTAAATTCCAGATTTAAGGGAGCGGGATATCCAATTATGGGATCTGTATATATTGCTCAAATGAACATGATCCATTCAGGTTAATCAAGGGATTTGAAATGCACATGAGTGTGAAAGGGAAAAAAAAAAAGCACCTATGTTAAATCTTTTGGAATGCTAAGCAGAATGCTGTAATTGATAACCTTTTTCCGCTGCTGTAGGGCTCTTTGGCAGACCTGGTCAATATATTACTGTAGTTGAGTACTTGAATAAGAATTGAAATTAAAAAAATGATTGATTAATTAATTAACAGTGATAACATACCCAATCTGCTAGAGTTCAGAGCATGCAACAGTCCTCATAAAAACAAGTCTAGGTATGTGACGTGCTGGTTATAATAACGCTTTACTGTGGGATGGGTGCATTACAACAAGCAAGCAAAGTACGATACTAAAATGCCCATTTTACAGTCAGTGCAGCTCAGGCTCAGGGAGTGTGTTGCCCAGACGATACGTCTGTGGCAGGGAGGAGACTTGAACTCTGGTCTTCCAGATCTTTCTTAGTGCAGACAGCGTGATGCCTCATCCCCATGACCACTACCCACCCACCCCCACTGCATCCATTTTGGGGGACTCCTTGGGAATCTGGGGCTCCTACCATGCAGCTTGGGGGGAGGATCTCTAAGGCAGCCTTCCTTCTGCCTGTAGGGCCTTTTTAAAAAAAAGAAGCACATTTTCGATTTTATAATAGAGGCATTCTTGAGAAATTATTCATAGGCAGCCTGAAAAAGACGAAGCAACTACCCCCCCTGCCCTCCCCCCGAAGTAGCACCTGCTTTTGGAAAGCAGTCCAGATTCAACCCTCAGTATCTTCAGGAAGGGCTAAGAACAACACACACACACTCACACACTCACACATACACACACACACCCCTGATACCCAGAAAACGGCTGCCAGTCAGTGTGGTCAATATTTGATGGGCCACTGGTCTGACTCAGTGAGCAGCTCCCTAGGTCGCTTCTGGTTTTGTCTAAGGAAGGGCCTGTAGTTTTAATTCAATGTATTTATTTTGCTAAAGGACAAACCAATCCGCAGCAGCCACCAACATCTTCCCCCCCCCCCCCAGATCCCCAAATGAAAAGGGTAAACTTTGAGAACATTGCAAAGCAATGAGACCAGATGAAACAGCCCCTCGTTGCGTAACAGATATCAATTATGAAAACAGGCTTTTGAGCCTGCTCTAAACGATAGGGGGAATTGGCCGGAGAGGGAGTGAGAGAAGGAGAGACATGTTATTATTTACGCCAGATTAAGAAAACTATCCAATTTGCTGCCCATCTCCTTCCGCAGGGAGCTGGCAGGATTTTATTATTGTTCTTCTGGTTTTCATATTCTCAAAATGAATTACGATTGAGCTAGGTAGTTAGTCAATAGTTTAATGCAATTAATTAACTCTCAATCATTTGATCTTTCTTTCCTGGGTGGTGTCCCTCCCCCCCCCCCTCCATTCTTTCCTGGATAGCTTATTTCCAAAATGAAATAAAAATAAAATCCTAAACAGGTTTGTGTTTCCAGTAAATAAAACGGAGAGAATGAGTTGAACAAAACCAGCTTGGTGTAATATTATGTTATTGACTCTTCCGAGTCTACCAGGTTGGGTATGTATATTTCTTTTCTTTCTCTCTCTTTCCTCCTTAACTGTTCCGTGAATTGTACGACATAACTAGAACTGAAGCAGTACATTTCTTCAAACAATGCTTTCCTCGATTCCATTTGTAATGGAATTGGAGGGAGAAAATGTAATTGTGTGTTAAACACGAGGCAGCCATACATGAAGATAAGGAAGCATGAGTGACTAGCTATGGAAATCCAGCCCCAGCCAAGGAGATACTGGGGTCTATTTGGGAGTTAAATGGTTCTCTCTCTCTCTCTCTCTCTCTCTCTCTCTCTCTCTCTCTCTCTCTCTCTCTCTCTCTCTCTCTCTCTCTCTCTCTGAGACATGCATAAATACTGTATATAATATATATAAAACAGCAAACATGTATTTACATTTTTGCCCCCCAAAGTCCCAGTTTATGGACTTTTGCACACAGCAAGGGGAAGCCTATTTTAAATAGCTTGAAATTCTTGCCAGATTATGTGATGGAAGGGCTCCCCTTTTTAAAAAGAGGTAGGGAGGTTTTTTGATATTACTCAAGGAAACTGGAGTTAACAGGCCTTTTGGTAGGAAGGGAGCTGAGGAAGGGGTGACCTTCAAAGGATATCCACAGAGTATTCTTTTCAGTCTTCAGAAAGGGAAGGCATTTTCTTCTTCTTCTCATTTCCCGCTTGATATATTTCTGGCAACCGCACTGATAGAGTCAATTGGTTACAAGGGAAGAGACACCTGTACAGGTGTGGGTGGCTGTCAGGGCTGCAACTCTAGGTGCTTAATGTTTGAAATGGAAAGCAATACTGGGTATTTGTCTCCTGGGGGCTGCTTCGGAATTTGCTTTTGTTTAGATTTCCACTTGAGATTTTAAAAAAAAAAGTGTGCCCCTAGAAACATACAGTGTAAAAAATGTGACAAACAGGAGTTTGAGATGTGTATTGGATACACACTGGATAGTTAGGGTTGGCTGCAACTACTTCTTAAGCACTCAGGTTTAGCCCAAAACCTGGATTTGTTGCTGTGTAATGTCCAGTTCAAAACTAGACATGGCAAGAAATGGATCGTTGCATTTCCATCTTTATTAAATTATGCAGCTATGGGATGATCCAATCCAGCATGCAAGAAGAGGCTAACCCTTCTTCCCCCCCCCTTGCTGGGCGGTCTGGCCAGGTGAGGGAGGGGGCCCATTGGCTTAGCCAGCCCAGGAAGGGCAGGGGATAGTGTCGGCCATATCTCCGTCCCCGCCGGGCCAGCTACGCCGTTACACGGCCTCCTCTACATCCGCTAGCTATTGAACTGGCGGAAATCTGAGGAGGCCGATAGTGCCAGCCTGGGTTTACACTTGGGGAAGGGGATGAGTGTCCCCTTCCCAGAGTAGACCTCTGGCCTGGCGCGTGCCAGGCAGCCACTGGTGCACAGGATCTAGTGGGCGGCCCTGGGCCGCCCGCCGGATCCTTAGTCAGGATTGCACTCTAAGTGTGTGTGTGTATCTATTCCACACATTTGCATATGCCACAGCCCAACCTCGAGTTGTCTGCTCTTGATTCAACACCCACAATCCTAAAATGCTGAAGTCTTCTTAAGCCCTTTGTAGAAATCAGTGAGTCCATTATTATTAGCTACGCTCCTAACCCATTTCTATTCCTCCAAGATCAGTACCCCCAACCCACTTTATCCTGACAACAACATGATGAAGTAGGTGAAACTGAGAGTAACATGGCCAGTTGAGTTTTGAACCCAGATCTCCTAGTCAGGCTTGCCAACCGCTGCACAACCCTGACTCTGTCACGGTGTGGAGGTGCCCTCTGGCAAACATCCTGGCACAGTCTCAGCAGGGCTGGTCCAAAAGCTCCCAGCACATGAAGAGGTGTGTGCCAAATGCTGGCGCTCCCTTGCCTGCTGATGTGGCACCCTCTCTTCCTCCCAGTCCCTGGGTTGGAAAGGGAAGAGGGAGGACATGAAGCAGAAGAGGACAGGTAGGTAGGAGATTTCCTCTTCCATCCCACCTCCTGATGGATATCTTCCCCTCTTTACACCCACGACAGACTGCTTGCTAGCTTACTTGGCTAGATAAAACACACGAGGCACAGGCAGATTGAAGTTGCAAAAAGAAAAACAGTTTACTTACAGTTTCATGTTCATGTACAGCTTCTGATTAAGATCAGAGGATACACGAAACTTACAAGGACAGCACCCCTCTACAACCGGGGCTCTCTGCGTGGGAGCATGGCATAAGGTGGCCGCTGGGCTCCAGAGGAGCTTGGCATCATCTCACCTAGTCTGGCATCAGGATAGAAGTAAGTGAGAGAAGGGAGAAGAAGCAGGAAACTGGGTCTGGGGCCACGCCCCTTCCTTAAGACAATGAGGGGTCAAAGACAAGAGGTTTACTCAGGTAATCACACGATACATCCCCCCCCCCCAGTGTCCAGCAGACGGAATTTGCCCATTTTTCCAACACCTTCCTCTTCCTTTTCCAATCCAGGGACTGGGAGGAGGAAGTGAGTGGGTGGAGGTACATGCTCCCTGTCAAGCCGCTGCCTGAGGCCACTGACTCAATCGGCCTCATGGATGGGCCAGCTCAGTGTCTCAGAAACCGCATTCTGAAGCGGGTTTATCAAAACCCTAGAACAGGCTATGGAGTTACTCTGAAGTCAGTTCGTTTAGGTGGACCGCACTATTACAACACAGTCTAGTGAAAACCAAGCTAAACAACACTTTCAAACAAGAATGCCTGGCTGCAGCCCTACACATGTGGGAGTAAGTGCCACTGAATTTGGTGAGCTTACATGTGAGTAAACATGTAGAGGACTGGAACTGTATACCTGCCTACAGGTTTCAACTCCTATAAGGGTGACCTTGGGGAGGGAGGAGCCCACCCCCCAGACAGACAGACAGACAGACAGACAGACACACACACACACACACACACACACACACACACACACCATTAGGTATCTCTGGGTAACTCACTGGTTCTATACACTGAGCGACCGTAACAAAGAATTAATGGCCCCACGGTATTCACGCCAAATCTGTTGAGTCCCGTCACTTCAAAAAATTAAATTAAAACAGTGAATGACCCAGGTTATAAATATAGCAGTAATTATGTGGTATAAAAGTAACAGCAATTGATGGCTTTTTTCAGTTTTAAAAATTTGCCATTTACAGCACAATCCTATACATGTTTACTTGGAAGTAAGTTCCACTGTGTTCAATGGTGGGGCTTACTCTCTGGCTGTGATCCTATACACAGTTTCCTGAGAGTAAGCTCCATTGAACATGGTGAGACTTACTTCTGAGTAAACAAGTATTCTCAAATATATCCAAGAGCAAGATTGCTCCTGTCAATCTTGCCCCTTGTTGAAATATGCTTCCCCTCTGCCCCCTAAACCTGAAATGGGGCCCTATTCAATTCACCCATTCCTTCCTTCCTCCTTTTTCTCTTTTGTCTTCCACATCTAATGATTTTACACTCCAAAATGCTTAGAAAATTCAACGCAATGCGATGCAACTGGAGAAGGGAAAAGGTTTTAATATAACGAAATCGGGGGCTTGCCGGAAGAGTCAGGAACTTTCTTGTCCCCTCAAAACACACAAAGATCCACCCATGGATCTGGGGGCGCAGTTGGGCACTGTCCAAAGGAACCCCATGAAATCCTTTCCAGCCACGAAATCCAATCTGTTACAAGGGGGGGTGTGTTGTTTTTTTGTTGGGGGGGCGAGGATAGCACTGACATGGGCTGTTCCTTCAAGATGTTTTTGCCGCGCGCAACAACCTGGAAGAGAATCGGTGAGATCTTTACAATTCAGTGAAAATTGAATTCCACCGGAATCTCTCCGAGGTACCGGCTGCTTTCTTTCTCGTTTCTTCTTTTTCTACAAATAAGTGATCTGCCTTTTTTTTTCCTTGGCTCCTAGAAATAAGCTACAAGGGGGGGCTAGCAGAAAATGCAAAGAGGCGACGATAGCAACCAGGCGTTGTTTTCTGTGGTGAGGGTGAAGCGCAAGGGCAGGATCTCTCCAGTGCGCAATTACGCGTAGTTTGGAGAGCTTTCCTGTTGCCAGGACACTAACGGTGCGCGCGAAAAGGTGAGGTGCTCTGCGTCAGGAACCTCAATAGCAGCACCAGCCTCAGCCTATTCTGCAGCCAGCCACATCTGGGAACATCATTAAGAGCCGCCTGTGCAGCTCAGGAAGTTTTCACACTTCACGTTTCATTAAACGCAGGTCTTCTCGGATTCCTTGGGAAGGAAAGAGAGAGAGAGAGAGAGAGAGAGAGAGAGAGAGGCAGGAGAAAGGAGAGGCGCTTGGCGTGGATTTGGGAGAGCGCGTGATTTGCAGCTGTTGGGTTTTCAAAGCAAAATAAAACCACCGGTCTTCAGGGGCACTTCAAACTGGTCAGGAGGAGACAAACTCGTTGCCCTGTGTTACCCTCCCCAGAAAGATGGATTCCCGGGGAAGAGGCTGGTTTAGGCTATAAATCAAGGGCACCGATTTAATTCGCCTCCCCGAGTTGCTGGGACAGGGAATACTGCAAAGTATTTTTTTTTTCTCTTCGTGTGTGTGTGTGGAGAGAGGGAGAGAGTCTACTTGCTGCATTATGGTTAAATATGATGATGATGATGATTGATTCAACCTTTAATCAATTAATTGATTTTAAAACATTTGATTGACTAAATAGGTGCCCTGATTTTTTTTTTAAGTTATTACACTACAATCTTGTTAGATCAATCACAGCGAGGACATGACTGAGGATGAGGAGTGCACCACCCTGAACATTTTTAAGCACTATACAAATGCTGAGGACTAGCTGCAGAGGCTAACGGAGAACTTCGTGGGGTGGGGGCCGCCTCCGCCCCACCCCCACGCCCCGCCCCGACGTAGCGCGCCGGCTCCACGACGCGGAAACGCCCCCCCCCGGCGCTTTTTGCCTCCTTTTTGGAGCTAAACAGGGCGGGTGGGCCAAAACTGCGAAGAGGACGCGATGGAGCAGGTAAGCGGCCGGGCCCTGGGGCCCACCGCCCCCATAGGTGCAACGTCTCTGACTAGCTGCATGATGAAGCTTAATGGCTAAGGGTGTGAGCTGAGAATGAGGAAATCCCTGATTCAGATCCCATTCCAAGCAGGAGAGGTTGTACCAAATGAATAAAAACTCAAAAAGAGGGAAATCAAAGTCTTAAAATAACTGATATATGATGCAACTGGTTCATTTCAGCTGAACTGTTATGACAAGGTAGTGGAGCACGGTTCTTGAAGATGATTCATCCAAACACGTTGGGCATATTACATGTCACAGTAAATATTTTGTCTCTAAACATCTTTTTGAGGCTTCCCCCTCCACTCGGTGGGCTAGGAAAAAAAATTATCTCGCCTCTCCACCAGCAATTACATTGCCAAACTACTTTACAGGATAGTGTGGATGAAGAGCTTTGAGCATCTGTTCAGGCTAAGTGTCTGTTTATAGGAGAGAGAGAAGTTGATTTGCCCAAGTGTGTGCCCCCTTCATTCCCAGCAGAATTTGAACTCCCAACCCACACTGCATCAAGTGGTGCAGTATTTCAGCTGAGAGCTGGTGTAGGGCAATGCGAAAGGCTACACACTTATTTATTTATTCACATTTTTATACCGCCCTTCCTCCAAGGAGCTCAGAGTGGTGTACATATTTCCTCCCCTCCTTTTTGTCCTCACAACAACCCTGTGAGGTAGGTGGGGCTGAGAGATAGTGACTGGCCCAAGGTCAACCAGGAAGCTTCGTGGCTGAGCAGGGATTTGAACCTGGATCTTCCAGGTCTAAGTCCGACTCCCAAACCACTACACCATCCTAGTTACAAGGGACATCCTAGTTACATGGAGGGGACAGAGGACTTGTTTCTGAGTGGGGACATGCAAGATTGCGCTCTAGAAGACTGAATCAGAAACCCCTCACTAAATGGACTTGGCCAGCCACTCCCAGTCTCAGCCCCCTCCCCATCTGCAGTAGAGGTACCTGAAGGAACACCTGTCTCTATATCAGGCATCACTGGAGGCCCTTCTCTATGGTCCCCCCTGCCATCAAAGCCAAGCTAGGGAGCAACTGGGGAGAGGGTGGTCTGAGCTGTGCTGCTGCCACCTCAGGTGTAGAATCCTCTCCCCAGACTCTTCACTGCTAAGACTGTCACCTTACTGCAGCCACTGACGTACTGCTGTTCTACTGTTTGTTTTTATGGTGACGGATTAATATAGTGCCACCAGTGTGCTTAGCTATTATAACCAGAGTAGAAAGTCGGACCCCTGCCCTGAAAGCCTTGCAATCTAGATATTGACACAAGGAGGAGGAGGAGAAGAGAGGGAGGAAAGAGGGGTGGAGGCAGAGAAAAACAGGGAGCATATACCGTATTGGTCTGAGTATAACACTCACTTTTTTCTCCTAATTTAAGTTTTTAAACTAGGAGTGTGTCTTATAATCAGGCTGTTGCAATAATGCCAGTGATTTAATTAAAAAAATTTAATAGTACCAAACTTTAAGAGTGCATCTTATAATCAGGTGTGTCTTATACTCGGGACAATACGGTATGTGGTTAAGGCCAGTGGGTGGTGCAGTGGGTTAAACCGCTGAACCATGAGCTGTCAATCGAAAGGTCAGCAGTTCGAATCCGCGACGGGGTGAGCTCTCGTTGCTTGGCCAGCTCCTGCCAACCTAGCAGTTCCAAAGCATGTTAATGCAAGTAGATAAATAGGTACCGCTTGCGGGAAGGTAAACAGCGCTCTGTGTTCCAGCCGCATGCTACGCGCTGCGGCAAGGAGAGTCATGCCGGCCACATGACCACGGAGGCGTCTTCGGACAATGCTGGCTCTTCGGCTTTGAAATGGGGATGAGCACCACACCCTAGAGTCGGACACGACTAGACTTAAGTGCCAGGGGTCACCTTTACCTTTACCTATATATGTGTTTGCTTCGAAGACACATACTTAAGGTAAGTCCAGAAAGGAATGGGGGGCCAAGGCTTGGTGCCTGCCAACGGCTTCCCAGAAAAGATTGGTTTTAAGAAGGATTTTGAAAGAAGCCAGCCAGCCATCTGTATGCACAGTCCTGTACTCTACGAGGCCATTTCCAACATTGCTGCATTTTGCTTATTGTGAGACGCTCTGAGGATATTGACATTCCAAAGTGGCATAGAAATTGAATAAGGTAGGATTAGTAACCTCCTCCTCATCATCATCAACAACAAAACCTTCTTCTAACCCTTTTGTAAAACTAGCATCACCTCTGGTGGTGGTGGTGGTGGTGGTGACTTCCACAAGCAAACCTTGCACCATGTCCAGAGTGCTCTGTTAGTGTTTCCAGGGTGATGACGGCCCTCAGCTCTTGCTTTATGAGACTGGGTAAAATGAGAGGTTAATCCCTGAAAAAGGCAGGTGATTAATCAAGTATAAACTCTTTTAATTGCTTGCCTGTCCTATTAGGAATAAACTGCTTATTTGAGGATATATCAGGATGAAAGATCTTTTCCCTAGCCACCCTCTGGCCCACTCCTGCCTGCTCCGACCGAGAACTGCTCTCCAAGATCATAAGTGAGCCCAGCTGGATCAGACCCTGGTCCATGTAGCCAACACCCTGTTTCCCCCAATGAGCCCCACAATCAGGCAACCAGCCTCTCCCACTTTTGCTCACCAGCAACTCTCTGTCTTTGACGCTTCCATGTAACAATCATAGACAATAGCCACTGATAGCCCTAATCCTCCCACATGAACTTGTCAGATTCCCTTTTACTGTCCCAAGCAAATGGCCATTTCCCTTCTTGTGGCAGTGAGTTCCATCAGTTAACTATGCTCTGGACTACAAAAGCCTTTCTGCCCTGATTGTAATGGCCATCAGTTCCACTGGATAAGATGATTAAAAAAAATGGGATGAGTGGTGGATGGATTTTTCAACCCCTAGTTTCAGAGTGAGCTAAACTGGGGTCGACTTGACCCAATCAAAACAGACCCAGACCTAATATATTTACAAATGTACACTCATAGACGCAAATCTGATGACTTCAAAGTGGGATGGTAAATACTGTAGTTATGGCACCGGTGGGTTTGGAAAGAAGACCTCACTGAGCAAACTGACTCGGATCTCCCCAAAACTTAATTCAGGGCCAGCTAGAGGCTTTTCCAAACTCTGCTACCTGAACTCTTGTGAATCAGAGATACGAAGAGTTGAACACAGAACTTTAGACTGGCACACCAGAGTTCCTTCCTTCTGCGGAGGTAGAGAGAGAGTGGATGAACAAAATGGACAGTCAAATTCTTCAATGTCCCACCAGGGATCCATTCCTAGCGACACCCTTCCCTTCCAAATTTCTGCCAGTCCTTTCTTTGAAAACTGGGGGAGGAGGAGTGAAGGTGGTATGGGCCCATCCACTCCCACACTCATCATCCTGTTTCAATAATACAATTTTGCAGTTCCAGATATTCTCTTAATGTCTGAAGGGGATGCTTGTGAATGCGCAATTACAATTGTTTCTACTTAAAAGTTATTGAATGGGCATAGCCTTTATGTTCCTTCTCTGTGTAGTCTTCCTCTTAGCCCCCCCCCCTTCCCACAACTTAAATGTTTTAAAAGGGTTTCCTCATCTGTACTTAACAGTGAGCAAAATTAAAAAGAAACAGTGAAAATATTTGAAAATGAAGTGCATTCTGTATAATAAATTTAAAATGAACAAAGGCTGCCAGATTGAGCGCAATATCAGTTCCTGCCTAAGGGCATTAATAAAGACTGGGAGAGGTTTGGATTTCGGGGGGGGGGGGAGGGGGATACATTGTTTTTTTTTCTTTTCTATTAAAATCCGAGGCTCCTTTTCAATATTAAAAGGGTAGGTGATGAATTTTCAGCGTTACGCAGACAGGGTCAGAGACTAATTTCATTTCTGTCTCTTTTTTTTTTCCTGGTCAGCATTCTGTCGATAATTAATCAAAAGCAGCGTTTCTTAATGAAACACTTTTCATAAGGTGATAATGAGTAAGAAAGGAGGGGGGTGGAAAGAGACACTGGTGGCGCTCCTATAACCAGAGAGGAATCAAGGGAAGGTCCTGCGAGCTGGGAGGAGGGGAGATGGGGGGAGGGAAGGGGGGAGAGAGAGGTCTACCTTGAGTCAGTATTGATGGCTGCAATATTAAGCGATGATATGCTTGTGTGGACGAACTGTCGCAGATATAACTCCACAGATAAAACTTTGCCTTCATCTGGCCAAACATGCTTTTTAGTGGTGGTCGGTCACACAGCAGCCAAGTTAGTCTATTCTAGAAAAGACAACGAGTGTGGAACCTTAAAGGTGAACCCCACTGATAGTCCTGCATGCTGTTTGCAAGCATGATATGAGAACTACCGGCGGTAAGTCTTGACTGCAGTGGCAACTGGCTGCAAGAGGAGATTGCTCTGAAAAGCAGCATCACCCTTGACTTCAGGTTCTGATCTGGGATGGCCCATTCATGCAGGCCAATTAGGACTGGCTCATTTGTGCGGCCAACTGAGGCACTCGCCTCAGGCAGCAGATTGACAAGGGGCACCCACCTCCACTATCCACTCACTCCCTGGACTGGCAAAGGAAGAAGGGGGGCTGAGGTGAAGTGTGGAGAAGAGGAATCTGGGGGGCTGGAGCTTTAGCCCACCAGTCTCCTCTCCTCCTCCACACTTCCTCTTCCTCTTGCAATTCAGAGAGTGGGAGGAGCAGAGGCTGGCAGTGCACAGCACCAGCTTAGCACACTGCCTCAGGCTCGGGGGGAGGTCATGGGTTGGCTCCAAGGTCAATCATGACTGTTGCCGTCCTCAAAGGGAGAACAGTGTTTGAAATAAGTGTACTTCTTACCATTTATTTCGGGCATCGTTGCCACAACTCAGCAAGATCTAGACAGATATCATTACGCTGCAAATGGGATGAAGCTGAGAGGGCTGCTTAAGTCGATCCATAACTGAGGAGAGATTTGAACGAGAAAATTCCTAGCTCACAACTTGTGCTTCTAGCCACTATGCCAGTCAAATTTGAGCATACATCATACCAGGAAATTGTCAGAACACAGGGGGAAACACCAGCCCTCTAAGATCTCTGTCAGAGGTAGGAGGTGCCTGTTAGTCACAATAGTTTAACTGAACCTCCATGCACAGAGGAAGTCTACCTTGGGACACTGAATGCTGGGGCTGAGCGTAGGGGAAAGCCATCACCTTTGTGCCCTGCTTCTGAGCTTCTGACTTGGCATTCCTTTTATCAAGGCTCAGTACAGCTCAGCCACAGACCTGAAATATAGAGCTAATCATAAGAGGGCATTACTTCTGAGCACGTGCAAAGTGTTTTTGCTTGGTCACAGCCTGGGATTATTACAGCGTTCTAGGTCAGAGAAGGCCGGCATTAGCCCCTGCACCTTGCTTCATAGACATTGACATGCACACCCTGCCAAAAGTCTGAAACGGTCCCATCCACAATCCATTTATGTAGAATACCTGCAACTTTGTCATCTAGATTAACTTTAAGGTAACAACCCTGCAGGCCAATAGCTTTTTTCATGGTGAAATGAATATATTATTACAAAATGCCAAAGAAGATTATGTGATAGATACAGTAAACATACCCAAAGGTGGGTTTTATTTGTAAATCACTAGGTTAATAAAATCCTGGCTAATGTTAGTCCATATGCAATGCTTCCATTGGCATAACTACAGTGTCCCATGTTTTATCAAAGTGTTTTTCTTCAAATAATCGGTATTTCGTACTGTGTTACATTAATTATCTCTTTGATAATTACTGGCTCATGTGATGATGAGTAAGTGTTTAGAACTGTTTTGTTGGGTATAAAGCAGTGCATTTCAACGTGTACCCATTTGACAGGTTGGTGGCACTTGGTTCCACTGCCTCGGGGCCTTGTTTATGTTGGCCCCAGCAAGAGCCTTCATCATCACAGCAAAATAATGAAGTATGGACTGTATGATACGTACACATACACCTCTGTGAATACTAGGCCTGAAATCAAATGTGTCTCCTTTTCAGAGCCAAACTAGCAAATTGACACCAGGGATAGACAGATTCCCCAACTGTTTACTTAACGTATCAATGACAAAAATATTTCCTGGGTCAACTTCAGCCGTGTAAATGCTGTTACCTTAAAGTTAATCTATGTGACAAAGTTGCATAGTAGTCTATATAAATGGCATATGGACAGTACCGTGTCAGGTGACCTTACATTGGATTCAGTTCAGTCATGTGCCCCCTACTCCTTGAAATTGTAGCCCTATGAAAATGCTGAAAACTCTCTGTTGCATATCTCCTGACACCCTCATAGAAATGAAATTCCAGATTTGGTAGGATGTGAGAAACTGGCCATCCAGTGACCAAATACTTTACCTGAATATTGTTTGTTCTGCCTGGGATGGCTTCACAGGGCCTCTGGTGCAAATCTTTCCAGACCTGCTCCAGAGATCCTTTGAGCTGGAGGCACCAGAATTGAACCTGGAACTTTCCATAAGCAAAGCAGGAACCTCCTTCCTTTCCCCTCTTCCATTTTCTTTGCTCGTCATTCTCATTGAAAGCACACTCTGAAAAAGCCTGCTTGTTGGAGAAAGCTAGGTGCAATCGTAAGCCACAATTAAAACAATAGGGCTTGGATGAACCAAAACTAACATTTTGGTTTGGTTCAGTCATGACTAACAGCACAATCCTATCCAACTTACACCACTGGTGTAACCAGTGGGAGAAGGCAAGGCGGGAGACTTGGGAGGGGAGGGGAGATTTAAATCCCCGTTGAATCCCCCTTTGGAGGGGATTTGAATCCCCTTTCCATTCTGGGGCCTCCCGTTCTCGCTGCACCGCTGGTTACACCAGTGGTGTAAGTTGGATAGGATTGCGCTGTAAGGCTGCAAAACTCAGTAAACCCCACTGAACACAGTCAACGTACAAAGGATTTTGCTGTATGTATCACTGGATTGGGGCTGAAAGGAACAAAATGGGTTTAGGGGTAACAAATGTGTGCGTGATTTTTTTTAAAGGAGCTGTTATGGTTGATAATATTTTACTATTACCGGTAATAATACAAGTATTATTTTATCATGCTTATTATTATTACTACTTAACTTTGGTGTAACGCTGTCTGAGTGCACAAAGTGCTTTACATATATTTGATGATGCTGTCCTTACAGCAACTCTGTAAAGTAAGTATTTTTATCCCCAAATTGCAGATGGGGAAGACTGAGGCTGAGGAGAAGTGGCTTCCTTAAGACCAATTAATGAGCAAGGACGAGACAAGATTCAAGTAAGAAAAATCCTGATTTCCAAGCTCAGCCTCTTAACCACTATGATTTTCTGATTATTAATTATTATTATTATTATTATTATTAGGCTTGGGGTAAATCTACCCCCTAGGTAGGTTTGGTAATGTGTATACATGTATAATGCATATATACATTCTTAGTTATTATTATAATAAAGAATGTATATAAACCACTTTTGCAAATACTATGACCAACTGTTATAATATTGGAGCCACCATGTTTGAGGCGATCACCATGCTGTTACTACCCCTCTTCCCTGTGTGCCTGTTTTGCTTCAGATTCAGCCTGGTTGAAAGTTCTGAAGAACCCCCAAACTTGCTACTAGCATCACCGATGCAACGAACATGAAAATGAGCGAACTCGAGAAGATAGTGGAGGACAGGAAGGCCTGGCGGGATGTGGTTCATGGGATCACAAAGGGTCGGACAACATGACTTAACGACTGAACAACAACACTTTGGTCCTAATGAAGTGATTACCAGATTGTAGCCTTTTTATTCCCACCACCAACCCAGCTGCCAATGGTTTTTATAATATTAGATGCATATTACCTATGCTTTTCCCAACCCAGCTGCAGGGCAGGGTATACAGTAGGGTGTGTGAGGAGACCAGGTTACTGGCAGAGTGACCACCAGATGCAAGCAGGCAGGTTCTTGGACTTTTAAAAGAGTTGGATAAAAGAAGGCATTTGGGGAAGTGCAGAAGAAAAGAGGGAGAGCACAGCAGCACCTACAGAATCCTGTCCTCCTTCCTGCCTCCTGCGGGCCAAGGAAAGTACGTCAGTCTCAGCAGTCAAGAATCAGCTTCACTAGCTGAATTTTAAGATTCTTGCTAGATCAGACCAAAAGTCCATCTTTTCCTGCATCCTATTTCACACAGTGGCCAGCCAGATGCTTGTGACAAGACTTCAGAGCACCACTTGAAGGAAACAGCCTTCCCCTGTTGCTTCTGCTGCCTAGCATCTAATATTCTGAGATAGACTGCCTCCATACCTGGAGGTTCCATTTAGGGAACTTCCTAACAAAAACAAAGTTTTTTTTCAGGTCCTTTGAGCACAGCCCTCCCACCCAAATACATTTAATTAAAGGGGGGGGAGAGAGAGACTGGCTTTCAAGAAAGGAAAAAAAACCTCTGCCTTTTTGTTTTTTTACCTTCTCTTTTGAATAAATGGTGATTACTAGGAAAGGAGAGGTTTTTTTAAAAAAAAATACAATTAAGAGGTTGAAGAGTAAATGAAACTAATGAAGAAAATTAACAGCAATTAGTGCTGTCTGGGTGTTTCAAAGGTTTGCAGGAGCAAAGTGAGAGTATCTACTGACAATTAAAAATGATACTTTACGCATAAACAAAGGAAATTAGGCACTGGAATGATATTAAACAGTCTAAAATTAACTGAAAAATTGCAATAAGTGGGGGATTAAGAGAAGAAACCTGGCATTAATTCATGGCTCTGAATAGAGAGCCCCTGTAGAAGGGAGGCAGAGGTAGGCTGAGCCTTTAATTAATATTGGGCTCCAACGTACCTTCCTTGGAAAACTCGTGGATGTAATTATGCCATAAACAGGCAGGAAGCGTTTGTTCAAATAACCTGCAGGTGAGATCTGAAGTACAAAAAACTAGATTGTAACATCTTGGTTACCACTTCAACAACAAACCTCTTTTTTCAATGGAACGTACGTGTGTGTGTGTTTCTCTCCCCCCCCCCCATATTAAAATTTTCTAATCCCACCATGAATAACAGGTCCTGGTTTCCCACCCACCCCCCTCTCCTTCCTTTTTTTAAAAAGGATGCTGAAATTCTCCTGAAACGCTGTAAACTTTCAGATAGAGCTGAACGGTAGGAGGTTGTTGAAAAGATCAGATTACTGATAGTTATTGAAAGTCGCCCAAATAGGATTTTGAATCGGGCGCTTCTGCGCCTTTAATAGAATTCCAGATAATCTTTTATCACAACAAGACACCCATAGAATTATTTAAACAGATCGGGTGGCTCCGGCAGCAAATTTCAATTATTCTAATGCTTTAATAAACGTGGGGTGTGTGTGTGTGTGTGTGTGTGTGTGTGTGGAGGGAGAGAGAGAGAGAGAGAGAGTTAAAATCGAGCTTCTTAATCCAAATTTTACAATTTAGCTGGTCTGGTTTTTCATTACATCTCTACCTACATTTTACTGTTCACGTATAGAAGAATGAATGCATATTTTGTGTGTGCGGGGGAGAGAGAGGGGGGGGAGTGTGTGTGTGTGTGTGTGTGTGTGTGTGTGTGTGTGTGTGTGTGTGTGTGAGAGAGAGAGAGAGAGAGAGAGAGAGAGAGAGAGAGTATTTAACTTTCTGGGGCAACCAGATTTTTTATCATTAATTTATTTGTTTGTTTATCGTTACATTTGAAGAGATCTGTGAAAGAAACATATCAGGTCAGAATGAAGGGCCTCTCCAGAAATGTGTACAAAGAAAATAAAAGGAATTGGGGGGGGGGAATTAGTGGGGAGAAAAATGGAGAACGTGGGAAAATTAAGAAGGGAAGATAGAAATGATGAGGTTTGCGGCAGGAAAAAAAATATTTCTTTTGTCTCAATTGGGGGGGTGGGGGTGGGGGTGGGACTGGGAAGTTAATACCTCCTCTCTTTAAATGGAACAGCAGGTGAGAGGGAAAAGGCTACCCTTTCCAGATCTGTCAGTATCAACCCGACTAAAAGGAATCGGATTATCAAGCAGTAGGAGAGAAACAACATTTTAAATTATCATCACATTATGGCGACGGAGTCTCTGGAAGGGGTTAGGTTAGGAGAAAGCAGCTGCTGTTTTTGCTGGTCTCTCTCTCTCTCTGCGTTTTCGAAGTGAAATATACAAATACAAGCAGAAAGCGAACAGGAACGTCTTCTGTTGAAAAAGGAAGAGTTAACAGGTTTGGAAGTGTTTAAAAGTCCAGCCTCATGAGGAGGCCGGTGTGCCCTCTGTAGCCCCGCACGCCAAATCATTGGAAGCTGATTGCAAGGTGGCTCTCCCTCCGCCGCCCTTTTTCACTTGCCCAAAAGAACCACCCCTTGGAAGTCAGTCTGGTGCTATGGCTGAGCTGCCTGCTGTGGACCCGTGCGCTCCTTCAGTTGACCCGCCGGACCAACCCTGTCTCCAAAGCCATAGATATTCAAGGGAGATTCCTTGGGGAAGTTCTCCTGCTCACTCAAGCCCCCCCCCCCCGCATGCCCTAGATCTGTGTGTG
>JANXHW010000009.1:2575000-2595000 GCA_026170595.1 Plestiodon gilberti rubricaudatus | reverse complement strand
CCAGAATTAATGGTTTTAATAATTGGCAAGACAATTTCTGGGGAATTGCTGGAAGTTTAAGCGCCCTGCAAATTTCAGAAAGCCTAAGAATATATATATATATATATATATATATATATATATATATATATATATATATATATATATATATATATATATATATATATATATATATATATATATATATATATATATATATATATATATATATATGAGAGAGAGAGATTTTGGGAGGGTATGGGTGGAAGGCTGGCAGGATTTTTTAGATTCAGCCAAGTTTGCTAATATATCTTTGGTGCAGCTGTCTTCCAGCCCCCAAAGGCTCCCCAAGGACCCCCAACCCTATTAGAACAAATGCGCTCGCCTTTTGTAAAAAGAGGGAGCATTTGCTGCGGCTGTCCTATTACAAGCGACACATGATCAATAGGCTGATAACACAGCAACATCAATATAAGCGACAGAACAATGAGAGATATCATTGGACATCTATCTTAATATAGCCAGCTACAAGAGGCCTGACAAAGAGGAAGGGGGGGGGGAGAGAGAGAGAGAGAGAGAGAGAGGAGGAGGAGGAGGAGGAGGAGGAGGAGGAAGGAGGGGAGTGTATATGGTGATGGGGAGGGCGGTGATGGGGGGAAAGAACCCTCATGAAAATTCCGCCCCACGTTTTCCCATCTCCGATCCAATATGCACACACACTCCCCCAGCTGCTAAGGCTATTATTTTCCAATTTCAATTTGACACCCCAGCCTTTCATGCTAATTCTATTATTGTAGGAAGTTTATGTGATTTCATATCACTAGAAATCGGTAATGTATAATAACCCTTTGGGCAAGGAAACCGAATCCCCGCAGCAGCCACCGGGAAAATAATTACTTTCATATCAAAACGCACCAGGAGTTGGCCGGCTCCTTATAGCCTGAAGCTGCTAACCTCATGTGTGTGGGGGGCGGGGGGAGGTTAGGGGGGAGTGATGGGGGAACAGGGAAAAAAAGAGGGGAGGCTATTAAATGAATACATTTGTTAAGCAATAAACACATATGGAAACCCCAAAGATTGGGGAGGGGCGAACAAAAAGAGCTGAAAAAAAATTTAAAACAAAAATTCATCCATTCCAATCCTTTACTTTTTTTTAAAAAATAAAGTCAGCCCAAGATATATCGTTTCACCAATTAGGTTATTACAAGACTAGTATCTTTCATTTAAAAGAATTGTTCTTTTATAAAGGACAAAAAAAATGCAGGTTGATTTTTTTAAAGAGGTTTTTTTATTTATGAAAAAATGTGGTTTTTCTGTTTTTACATATATAAATATCTTTCAACATTTTTGCATTTTACAAGATCTGAGGAGTTGCTGTTGTGGCTATTTTGTTTTTATGTTTCTTACAGTTTGGAGTTCTGTATCATTGAGTCCAGCTTCTGCTAATTCCAACTGCATTTCCCGCCCGCCCCCATCTTTTTGTTGTTGTGGGGGGGGATTGCAGAGGAAAAATTAATCCCCCCAGAAATTGATCACCTGATTTTTAAACGGGATTAGGTTATAGAGCAGGAGGGGGTGCAGAGAGAGGGGAGGGGGAAAGCTTTTAAAATATATGTAATAAACAGGGAAGGGAGGGGGGAAATGACCTGGCTGGGGAATTTTGGGAATGTCAGAAGTTTAGACTGAGAAGTTTCTTAGCTCTCCCGCCGCCCACGAATCTGATATATAATTATCTCTTCTTCCTCTCCCCCCCCTCCCTTTTTGTTGTTGTGGCACCACGTTTGTTTAGTCCATATCCAGTTCCTCACAGTCTACGTTGCTGGTCTCTGCCGGACAGTTTGAGTCGGCGCGACACTCTGAAGTGTCTCTGGCTTGGCAAGCGTCTTTTGCTTGGAGAAGTGGGGACTTTGGTTGCACGAGGGCGCTGCTGCTGCTGCTGCTGCTACTACTACTACTGTCCGCCTGGGAAGAGGAGGAGTCGCAATAGGGAGAGGGAGAAGAGGATGCAGCCGAGGAGGAGGAGGAAGAAGAGGGGCAGGTGGTGATGGAGGCAGCAGGGGGGGAAGACGCGGCCTTCCTTGGGCCAGAGGCCCCCTCGGGCCCGGAGCTGCTCTCCGGGGCGCCGCAGCTGGCCAAGCGCCCCCCTGGCGTGGAGATAGCCGCCGTGCTGCTGCTCTTAGGGGGTGCTGGATCCGGGCTGGGGTTGGCGGCGGGCAGAGGGGAGCCCCTTTGTGGTGGCTCTTGGCCCGGGTTGCTTTTGAGCGCCGCTTGGGGCACGATGAAGCCCAGCGGCTGCGTGATGGGGTAGAGCAAGAAGTGCCCTTTGCCAATGAGGGTGCGCGCCGTCGGGGCGCAAGGCGCCAAGGCCTGCGGGAAATCCAGCGCCGCTTTCCGCCGGGGCGGAGAGTCCGAGAGGAGGCTCTCCACGCTGAAGGGGTTGAGCTTGGGGAAGCCGGAGGCGCCCCGCGCCGTCGAGGAGGAGGGAGGTGCGGCCGCCGCAGCCGCAGCCGCGCACTCGGAGCCCGAGGGCAAGGTGTCCTTGGGCGCGCAGCGGGCGCTGCAGCCGACGCCGACGCTGCTGCTGCTGCTGCTGCTGCTGCGGCTGGGATAGAAGGCGGAGGCCGTCAGGTCGCAGCTGCTGGGGAGAGGCGGGTTGTGGTGGGAGCTGCCGGAGGAGGCCTTGCAGCCGTCGGGAGGGTCCGGGGAGAGGCCGCCGCCACCGTCGCTGTCCGAGCTCTGCGTGCTGCTGTTCACGGACAGGCCGCTGGGCGAGTGGAGGTTGCGGTTCTGGCTCTTGAGCAGCTTCTTCTCGTGCTTGCGTTTCTTCTTCTCCATCTTCTCCAGCTCCTTCCGGGCAATCTCCTCCGGGTCCATGGGCTCCCCGCTGCACGTCGTCGGGTGGGAGTTGTGAGCCGGCCTCCCGGGCCCCTTCTTGGTGTTCTCTTTCTTTCTCCATTTGGCCCGGCGATTTTGGAACCAAACCTACACACCGAACAATGAGAAGCAATTAAGAGTCGGCCCCCTGGTGGCCCCGAGGGCGGAGGGGGAGAATCAGGGGAGGGGGCGCCAGTCCCGTCCCGTCCCCCATCCATCCCCTCTGCAGCGCGCTGCACACCACCTTCCTCCTCCCGGGTTTGTGTTAGGATAGAAGCAGAAGAAGAAAGGAGCCCTCCGCCATTCCTGGCTGTGGTTTCAAAATGCAAGGTGGGAAATTAATCAGAATTAAAGCAGAAAAAAAAAACACAGAAGGAACGTTGGCTCCTTTCCGTTCGCAGGCAAATAGGCAAAGAATGAAAGAAAGCAGAAAAATAATTCCGATTAGTAGTTTTTCTTAGAGCAGGAAGCTTGCTAGGAATGCAGGGCAGCAGGACGAGATCAGAAACAGTATGTCAGAAGAACATTTTATTTTTCCCTTCCCAATTCAGTATTTCGTGTTATAGTGGATAAATGGGGATCTCCAGACGGGACTTCCCCTGAAGTTTGTATGCACACGCCCACGCGCGCACGCACACACACGCACACACTATTCCCCTTCCCCCAGTCCGGCTCTTCCAAGACTCAGATTATATTAAACTATAGAAAACTTTTCTTAAAAAAGAAAATGCAACATTTTTTTATAAACCCCTGGAGTGAGCATTGTGTGTGAAATTCTGTTGACTTTCCTCCTTAGAGAGGCGACAGGCAGCCATTGGAATGCATGAAAATAAAATAAAAGGACTTTTAACAAAAAATAGATTACTGGGTGGGGAAGGGGAAACAAACTTGTATTTACAACTTTTGGGAAGTCCTGACAGGGGAAAAAAAAAAGAAGGCAGCTATACAGGTACTGTACATACAAACTCCGGTGTCCTCTTCCGAAGTGAATTGTGGTAGGTTGAGCGCTTCAGATCAGAAAAGCAGTATTCTGTGTACGTACGTACACACACACACACACACACACACACACACACACACACACACACACACACACACACACACACACACACACACACACACACACACACCATAGGTGCATCGGGTTTGCATTGTGAGGAGGAGGGAGATAGAGTAGGGAAAACAAGCAAATGACCTTTCCCGGAAGACTGTGAAATTGACAAACGAATGAGATCAAGCTTTGACCCCATGAAAAGTCTGATGTCAACACAAGCTCCCAAGGACTCCCACCCACCCACATCCCCCATTTTCCTTAGCGATGCTCCCCATCCTAAACATACAGACATATTTTCAACTCCACAAGGTGTCTGTCTGTCTTAGCGAAGACCCGTTCACCGAGCAGAGAATGGGAAGATTGATACATATTCCTCTATCTGTTCCAAAATATTAACCTGATCAGCATTCACCAATAGGTTTCCAAGGAAATTTCACTTTTAATTTTTTTTTAAAATCCTTTGTCTGTTCTCTGCTTCTCATCCAACACTCCAATAAACCACTAGATTTTTAAAAACTCTTTTTTTGTATCAGAATTCTTTTTTGGTGGGGGGGGGGGCCACATCCATCTTAATTTTTACAAAACAAAACAAAAGGAATTGGAGAAAGATGGAGCAATCAAGTACCGTAATTGTCTCAAGCCCCCATCAGAGTGGTTTCTAAAATATATGTGTGCGTGTGTAATTATTATTATTATTATTTCCTTGCTCTCCTGGTATGTACATTGTAATTCTCTCTATTTCTGTGTCAGCTCCAACAGCCCTTGTCACCGAGAATTACTCATTATCGTATTAGAGGGAAATGGAGGGTCTTGACTTCATTCAACAGTCTCAGAACAAATTGGATAAAAGGATTTCAAAACAGAAGAGGTCAGGAGGGGGGAAGAGAGAGGGAGAAGGGGAGGAAGCATTTTGTAAATACACCTTTTTAGACAATGTCAGTGTGGATTAATAGGAGCCAGTAATGTTATTAGCTCATGCCTTCGAAGAAACAACTCTGTAAAAAAATATATATAATAGGGGGGGGCTTTGAGGGAGAAGCTTTAATCGCTTGACTCTTTGGGACTTGGTTCACAATGGTCCTCCTGGCTTCTGTATTTGTCAGTGACAATGCGGGATATTTGTAGGGTCGTTAAAGTTTGGAAAGGGATGCGAGTGTGTGTGGAGTGTGTATGTGTGTTGGTTGTCGTCGTCCCCCCACACACACACACACTCAAGGAGCAACTGTTATAGCACCTGGTTACGGATAATCATTTTATATATAGACAATGAACTTGAGGTTTTAAAGACTCATTTGAGGCAGAAAGAAAAAAAATAAAATCTCCCGCCCCGAAGTGAACCAGACAGCATGAAAACAAGGGTTCAAACAGAATCCCACTGAAATCGATGAAAAAAAATAAAAAAAAAATCGTAGTGGTTTAAATGAAGCATTCGTGCGCGAGCGCTCCCCCCCACCCCCACCCTTCCCACAAGCTCCAATTTTCTCTTTCAAACGCCTGTCCCAAGAAGACAGAAGCCACAAATTGGAACTCATGTTCCCATCTTAGGCCTATTTCTGGAAATATGTAAGATCTCTGTATACAGTATTTGAAACAGACATAATTCCAGGGCCTCCTTCCTTTTCAAGAGGCTAGACAACAAATACAGTCGTTCCATCAGCAAAGAATGCCAAAAGATTTTCTCTCTCTCTCACACACACACACACACACACACACACCACTACCCTGAAACTATAAATTAAAGGGGGGGGGGACCACACACACACACGTCAAGATTAAATCCACAGCACAATTAACACGGCTTCGATAATAGCGTCGGGACTGAGAGTAAAAGGAGGGAAGATTTCTCTCGGTTTTATTACTGTGGTTGCCGCCCTTCCAAAATGGCTTTTCCGCTAATTTTTATTTTTAAAAAATGCCCTGAGTAGCAGTCAGAGAAAGGCCGAGTTTTCCTAGTCGAACTACTAGCACGATGTATGGCACACGTATGCGTCACTCTCTCGCCCATGGCAATGTCTCATGTGCGTTACTACGGATGGACCCCCCCCGCCCCTCTCTGTTTTTACCTGCACTCTGGATTCCACCAGATCCAGCCTCAGCGCCAGCGCTTCTCTCATAAACACGTCTGGATAGTGACTTTCGTTAAAAGCTTTCTCCAACTCTTCCAGCTGCCAGCCGGTGAAATTCGTGCGAGTCCGTCGTCTTTTACAACCGGGACTTTCTTTATCGGGGTCTACAGAGTCTGAAAAGGCAGAAAGACAATTTTTAAAAAAGCGAAAAACCCAAAACTGTCTAGAACTCACTCAGTCCATACTCCAAAGGGCAATTTGCCCTCACTGGAAAAGGCTGCAGCCGGCCGGCTTCGCCTTCAACTCCAGAAACAAGGCGCTAGCCAGGCACACACTTCACTCAAACCGCTGACTTAATCCGGGTTCTCAATTTTTGTTTTCCCCTCTCAACATCCCGCTGGCCTTTCCACCTGGATTGGTGTAAATATCCTTACTTGCAAGAAGTAAGCCCCATTGGTCTCGACAGAACCCATTTCCAAAGAATTGAAACACAACAGTTGAGAAACTGTCTAACCAAAACAC
This sequence comes from Plestiodon gilberti rubricaudatus, assembly GCA_026170595.1. Lineage (NCBI taxonomy): Eukaryota > Metazoa > Chordata > Lepidosauria > Squamata > Scincidae > Plestiodon > Plestiodon gilberti. The sequence goes on along the minus strand of JANXHW010000009.1, from coordinate 2,588,505 downwards.
AAGCCAGTTAGAACAGCCGTTTAATACACTGGGAAGAAGGGGGCAAGAAATCTTGCGGGGGGGGGTTGTTGTGAACCGGGGGACTGTGTACATTTTACAAGAGCTGCTTCTTAAACCCATTTCCAGGGTCGTCGTCAGCACCCACTTGCGTATTGATGGTTTTGTTTTTGTAGCTATTCCTCACGTGCACTGTGCCCTCTCTTTAGTTTTCACGCTAGGCTGAAAGTGGATCAGAATTTTTAGAAATTCTTAGACACGTGCTTTTCTGTGAGGTTTTAAAATAAGAGGACCCCCCCCTTATGTTCTAAACTTCTGGAATAAAGAGGGGATCGGTCGGAATTTTAGGACAGACAAGACAAAAAGACAGGGCCATCTGGCAGCTTTCGTTCCTGTGAGGGACTTTCTTTGCAAAGCTGTTCGATCCCGAGGTCCCCACTATTAGCACCCCCTTCCTGGTCCCCCTTCCTCCCCTTCCCCTTTTGTTGTCTGTAGGAGCTTCTCTTTGGGCGAGTGAGGTCATCAAATCGTGACTTGGCCGAGTCAGGAGGTCTGCTTTGGCTAGGAAAATCCTGTTCCGGGAAGCACCGGCACAGCACCCTTTGAAACAGCCGTGGGGAAAACCGGGTGTGCAAGTAGTTCTATATTCGTTTTTTGTTTCTATTTTTTAGACAAGAAGTGGCGGTAGCAAGACAGAGCTCGGGGGTCAAATGGGCCGAACGCAGCCGGCCACCCTGGAACCGGAGAAGCGGACAGCTCCCGTGGAAACGGCCTTGTTGTCCTCTCTCGAAAATGATGCTCACACACATTCAACTTTCGGATCCATTGTTTTAAATTTGCATTTTAAAAAAATACACACAGCTTCTGTATGACCCTGAGCTCAGCTTGAAGCCGAGAGAGAGAGAGAGAGAAGACAGCAGCAGCAGCAGCAGCAGCAGCAGCGCCAGAAGACATCGGGGGCGCAGAACCGCCCGCGCGCGCTATTGTCAAGGAGTCTGTTGACTGTGTCTATCCGCGAACTGGCTATTGTCTGTAATTCGGTTTTGCAAACAGATCGCGATGCGGAGGCCTGACCCCCACCCTCAGCCCCCCGTCTCCTGTCTAGTCTGGTGCTCAGGGCCGCCCCGAGCCTTAGAAGCGACCTAATGCAAGAAAGCCAGGGGTCCTGTCGCCGATTCTGGGCAGGATGCAGGAGATATGGGGGGGGGAGGGGAAGGTGGAGGGTGGATCGGACGGGATCGGGGGCTTCCTTACCGGAGAGCTTGAAGGGCTGGTTGTCGCCGTTGACCCCGCAGCCGGAAGGAATGAGCGGGGTCGGGTTGACCACCGAGGCGGCGCAAGAGCCGTTGAGTAATCCGTCGATGGAGAAGGGCACGGAGGCGGCGGCGGCGGCTGCAGCGGCGGCCGACTGCAGCTGGTGTCCGGCCAGCTCGTAGACATGGTGATGCCCGATGGGGTAAGGGAAGCCCACCATGCCTCCGAACTGGGCATGGGGGTGCTCAAGGATGCGGCTGTCCATCATGGAGGGGGAGGCGGCTGGGTGGGCGGGTGGGCTCGCGCGCCACTCGCGCGGGCGCTCAGCGCAGCAGCAGCAGCTGCTGCTGCTGCCGCCGCCGCTGCTGCTGCTGCTGCCGCCCCTGCCACCGCCGGAGGAGCGCAGGAGCCGCGGCGGCGGCGGGGAGATAGTTGCGCAAAGAAGGGCGCATGCTGGAGGGCGCCCGGGCGCTTTAACTTTATCAACATCAGGCCTCCCAATAATTAGGCTCAGGCCCGGGGAATTTGGGACCAATAAGAAACGTTAATCGGTCCTGACGTCAGAGACGTGCCGGGGCGGTGGGGGAGCCAAACGTTTTCCATATCGATTGCTAATTATACCTGACATCCACCCTCAATAAACAATATCAAAGCTGTCACAACAAGACAAGGAGGAGGAAGGAGGAGAGAGGGGAGGGAGGCGGGGAGCGAGGGGGGGCTCTGATAAGAACTCCAGCCCCTGGAGTGAGGGGGGGAGAAGAGGAGCTGCCTAGGCCAACAAGGAGAAAAGGGATGGGGGGGGGGGCAGAGAGAGAACCAGAAGGAGAACTTAGAGGTCTGATTGATACCCAGTTAAATACTCAAAGCAAGCAGAGTTAGGCGCTCCTCTCACCCACCTCGGGATTTGGGGTGTGTGTGTGTGTGTTTTGTTCCCTCCCCTCCTGCACATCACTAATAGATTTTCCCTTTAAAACATTTGCTGGTGTGTTGTGGAAAGCGGGTTTCTCTCTTCCCCCCTCCCCTTTCTCCTCCCCCCCCCCCCGCCGCCCGCCTCGTCGTCTTCTTCTTCGTCTACACCAGAAACGCTCGACTCTCTGAACCTTTAAAGTGATGTTGCTCCAATTATAGGGAGACATTGAGCGGCAAATAGACTGATCCAATAATAGGAGATTCATCATCCTCTCTTTCCAGAGCTGTCACAATGAATTTAAAACTACAAGCCTTTTCATCTCCTCTCAGGCTTCTCTAGCAGAGGAAGGGGGGATTGGAAAGACTAAAAAAAGGGGGGGACGTACGAAGAGGAAGACGAAGAGGAGGAAGGGAGGGGAGAATTATATTTTATATAACACCTCTTGCGCAGCGTTTAAAACTTCGCCATCCGATCATATCAATCAACATAATAATTAACGCCATCCCCCTATTGATCCAGAGGAAAAGCCCACGTTAAATTATGAATGGGGCCAGAGGGTGTCTAATTAAAAAGCAGTCTGTTTAGCAAAAAAGGAAGGCCCACGGTATGAGCCGTGTGTGTTTATGAGGTATAGATAGTATTCAATAAATAAATGTGCACACATATATAGAGAGGGAGATTAAATATGCTAGTGCAGACAAATGTATGAATGCAAGCATAGAAATCAGTGTGTGTGCGTGTAAACTTATGGAACGATTTTTTTTTCCATACTGGAAACCACAAACTGCATACATTTATATCACAAAGTTTATTTAAGGGGCAGATAGTTCAGCCTACGGTCCTAAAATTAGATTTACTTTTGAGTCCATCACTACTTACGTGTATGCCCCACTTACGTGAGAAGACACCGGAGAAGATGGTGGATTCACACGCACACCCCGCCTTGCAAGAAACAAGGGATAGGCTTTGGAGTACCCCGGGTCACGCAGCTTCTTTTACGCGTAAAAGGCGGCATCGTTTTTAAGCCATTCAGCCCTTGTTGGGATCTCTTTCGCTCCCGACCCCCAGCTGCACCTTCCCCTACACGCATCCAGAGGCTTCCCTTGGCTTGGATAAGGTTGGCACGAGTGGAAATAGACTGGCAGCCTGAGGAGCTCTTACTCCGGAGGAAGTCGCGTCAAGTCAAATCCAATCATCCTAATCCAGAATGACTCTGGAGCGTGCGGTTGGAAGACCAGGGCGTAACCTGAAGCCAGTTTGCCCCAGTATCTGAGTCTAATTTAATTACACACCCAAGTCTAGTTGCAGCCTCAAGAAGACAGCGGGATCCACTCCACTAAACCCTCCCCAGGTGAAAATCGGCGTCAAGCACTACAGCGCGAGGAGCTCAAGAGAAGATATTCCAGAAAGAGTGGGGGGGGGGGGGGATCCGATCCACAACTTTGGGAGAGGGAGGGAGTCTCCTTGCGGTTGCAACCGTGCACCCTGAACAACGCATGCATGTTTGGAATCACACAGTGTGTGGATCACTCAAGCTCGCTTCCAGGATAGGACTTCGGAAGGGGACAGGGCTCAGCTCGCCTTTACTCGGAAGTAGGTGCTTCTGAATTCAGCAGAACTTACTTCCAAGTAAGTGTTCATGCAACTGCAGCCAAAGGAACATAATCTATCTCTTTCATTCTCCCCCCCCCCCCCCACGCCGCAAGTCTCTTACTAGGCTGCAACTCTGTACACTTTCCGGGGAGTAAACCCCACTGAACATAATGGGACTTACTTCAGAGCAAATATGTATACTAGGATTGTGCTGCAAGCAAGCATGTGATTCCTCGCTAGCTAAATTGCCTAAAATATTGCTACAGCCAGACGCTACTATGCAGACTTAAGCGTGCCTAACTAAAATCACTGGCTTTAAGCGCGCCTAGCGCTTTGCATGCACAGGATCGGCCTGTCAATCTACTGAGTTCAGCACCATCGAATGACTCCAGATTTTCCCCTGAAGCGTCAGGCATAAAAGTTTGTTCACTTATTTCATTTAAGGATTTATATTCCGCCTTTCCGGAAAGTTGTGATTCTCACAGATCATCTGGAGGTGGAAGGCGCAAGTTAGCGCCTTAAAACCTGACCTCCTCTCCTCTTCGCGCGCGTCACTCAGGCTTTTGAAAGTCTTATATCTCTGTTACCTCTAGGGCTGTACTACCCAAAAATCAAAGCTGAGTTCTTTTTTAAGAGACTTTTCTAAAAACAACAACATCCCCACCGAAAAACTCCATACTGGGAAAGGTGACAAGCCTGAAGATAGAGAGCGCTCATCTAAAGATAAAGGAAAACTATGAAACAATAAAGTAAAAATCCTTCTGGTTTTTACACCTGGTACTGTACATCTTTCAATTTTTTTTGGGGGGGGGGAGAGACTCTCTCTCTCTCTCTCTCAAACCCACTAAAAAGAAAAAGACAGATAGACACCCCTTTCCAAATCGCTGGTACTTCGGATTTGTAGTTCCGCAGAGTGCAGATAAACCTCCATCCGAACCCCAACGTGGAAGCTTGTCACCTAATCGACATTGTCCATCTTTTCCCAAACAACCTCTAATTGAATGTCCTACAACCGACCACTGCCTCCTTCTTCTCACCCCCTTCTCTACTCTAGGTGGCAGTTTAATTATTACCTTTTAAAAATAAAATCAAATGCCATTTACACACACAGAGTCACACACACCCCAACTCCGAGGAGCAAGAAGAAAATGATGGGGTTGGTATTAATTCCGGGGTGAAAGGCCAAGGGCTTCCCTTTTCAGCATAATTTAATTCCTTTCTCTATAAATACTAAATGTAAACTGTAGCCACTGAAGCAAGTTTTCGCCTGTAGCAATAAAGGCTTCATTTTCTGTCGGATTGCAGGATAGGAATGCCAAAGGAACGTGTTTTTGAATACAGAACGGTAATCAATCCTGCAAAGCATAAGGGGAGGGGGATGAATCTGTCCCTTCCCGCTCTCTCTCTCTTTCTCTCCCCCCCCCTCTTTATTATAATGAATTAATTCGACTTATTTATCCCATTTTCCGGAGCTGACAGAATGTTAATTTGAGTTGAAATTTCTCTCGCCTCTCACTCCCTGACCTTTGGCCCCCAGACTGGCGTGTTGTAATAACCTGAATCTTTCAACAGAAGCCCTGATAATTGTTACCTTATTAGCATGCAAATTGTTTAATTAATATTATTATGGAGAAGCATACAATCCGTCCGTCACTTGACCTCGAGAGCAGGTCCACGTAGCAACCGGCTCTGTGCATTTCAATGGGTACATTTTTTAAAAAAGAAAGAAAAAATCGACTTTGCAATAATAATTTATCTCCCCCCCCTCCTCCTCCTTTTCTTATTTCATCTTTCCCGGATCCTTGTCGAGGTTCAAAAAAGGAGGAAAAAAATCTCTCTTAAAGTGCTTGAGAGCTGCCTTTCATGGGGGGGCAGAAAGGGGTCCTTTGATTCAGCCCTTCCTTGATATCTCTTTATATTGCTCTCCATCGTTTCAAAACATAGACGCACATGCACGCAAATGAGAGAAATCGTTTTATTCTCTCTCTCTCTCTCTCTCTCTCTCTCTCTCTCTCTCTCTTTATTTCCAACATCAAAATTTTAAATAATTGCTTCCTTGCCAATTGCAGCTGCTTTAAAAGCAGGCAACCCCTCCACTACCTAGAGCTGTTCCTCCAGCCAGGCTTGCAGAAGTACATTGAGAGAGAGAGAGAGAGAGAGAGAGAGAGAGAGAGAGAGAGAGAGAGAGAGAGAGGGAAAAAAAGAAGAAAGAGAGAACGCAGCCCTTGACACACAGTCCTGGGAGACGTTGCATTTAAATCCCTTTTTCTACAGCCGAGTGACATTGTCAGATGCTAGCTTTAATTAACTTGATAATAAGACGTACAAGACTCGCATTCCGGACGCCAGAACGCCTCGCCTTGTTTCCACACACACACACACACACACACACACACACACACACACACACTCACACTCACCCCTCCACAGTTTCTTTTTTTAATATTATTTTTATTATTATCACAATCTATGTGTTTTATCTTACACAGAGCTTCTTATTCTGCCTAGTTTGTTTTTCTTCTTCTTCTTCTTTTTCCTGCAAATACTCAAGCCCCAAAATTAAACTCGGGGACAAAAAAGAAATCTGTTCCACCTGGCCTGGCTTGGAGAGTTTCTAGGCTATCCTGGGGCGCTAACTGAGGGTGCTTGGAGAGTTAGGCAGACAAAGGAGGACCAGCTGAGAGGGATTGCAGCACCCTGATGTTGCCAGCAAATCGGAGAGGAGATTGTTACCATGGGGAGCAAATTGAGCAGGAGTGGTGGGTGGTGGGGTGGTGCCTGACCCATTGACCTTGTCTCCTTCCCCAATGTGGTCTCTTTTTAGCCTAAGAAAGAACCCCTTTAGAAGATTTGAAGAAGTTAACCTGCAGAAGTTTCAAATATTCCATTGCTTCATGTCATGATTCTTTTTGAAGACTCTTCTTTGGGTTGGACTTTTGGTCATCCTTTGGCACAGAACCTGGAACAGGTTCAGCCTCCCTGGAACAGAACCTGGGAACTGTTGGGGTATCTAATTGACCAGTGTAGGAAACAGTTTGGTGGACCAGACAGATCTGTAGTAGTTCTTTTTAACTATGTCATTCTTAGGCCCTTCAGACCTGGGTTTTTTTTTTTTTTTTGCCCTCTTTGAAAGGTGGTTCTTCTCATTGGAAGACAGCCCTTGAAAACTCTTTCCAGGATCTCTCCATAGTAGGGAGAAATCCCTGTGGGAAGAATTGAGGAGGAGAACTTGTTTGTACAGGGCCTGGTTAAGCTTGGCCCTGGTGAGATGACGGTGGCTGCTGCTACACTGGACGGGAGCCACTGCAACATATCCCCTTTGTTTTCTTGCACTGTATAGATGCTCTCTGATTCCCCCACGTCCCAAGAAGGATCTTGTAGGTTCCAGTTCTTACAGACAATTCCGTGTGTTGATAGAAGACATGATCTAATTTTCTCCATTGAAAAGAACTTAAGTTACACAGTCATCTGCTACAGCTTAAGTCACATGTGGCCTGATTCTATGCCTGTTCACTCCGAATTAAGGTTGCAGTCCTATACACGCTTTCCTGGGAGTAAGTCCCACTGGACACAATGGAACTTACTTCTAAGTAGACATGCATAGGGTCATGCTGTTAATCCTACTGTATTCAATTGCTTGCTTTTCTCATAGGAAAAGGGCAGGTAGGATTGCACCCTTACTCTCACGCAGTGTTGCTGACTTCTATGTGTTCAGGATTGTGGCTAAGAAGAGTGATCTGTACTGCAGCAACAAAACAAAAACATGTTGTTGTTGTTGTTGTTTGTTGTTGTTATACATAGCCCACCAGATGTGGGTGGCTGGATCCGGCCTGTTGCATATGGGGTCCTTCCCAAGCCCTGGGATATTCAGAGATATTTCTGCATAATGTGTGTAGAAGTAGCAGTAGTAGTTGTTAGACACGGCACTAGAACATCAGGCCAAGGCAACCCCTGCCCCAAGGAGCTTACAAGGTGCATTTAGGTACAGTGGGGGAAGTGGCAGAGGGAGGGGACGAGGGGGGAGCCCAAAAGGTAACGAGGGAGGAATATTCAGTTACACATACTTGGGCTCCCCATGCTAGGTGGGAAACTGAGGCATCCCTCCCCCCCCCAAAAAAAAACCCTCTTCCATGGAAGAGGGCTGCTGATTTTCTCACCTCCTTTCCAGGGATCAAGAAGCTACCAACAGTGGATCCCCATTCACTGCTGCTAACCCAATAAGGATGTTGCGATGAATTGCCCTGTCCAACTCTATATATCTCTGCTGTTTCCTTCTCAAGCTCATTCCTTTGACGCCTCCATCTGCTTTAAAGATCATGCCTGGGAACATCCCAGGATCTGAAGAATCAAAGGTCAAAGCCTACAGCTGAGAGGAAAGTTACCCCCCACAGCCGAGAGAGAGAGAGAGAGAGAGCGCCTTCTCAACTGAGTTCATAAGTAAAATGTGTTTGGCTAAATCCAATTTTCAGGACTGCAAGGCAGAGGCGTCTGGTTAATCCCAAGTCCTCCATTTTTTCCTTTCTGCCTCTGGAATCTAAAGACTGGTCTACTGACCCTCAAAAGAACACACATTTGGGATGTTGTCCAAGAAGAGAGGAGGGAAAAAGTTCAGGAAGATCATTAGGGGAATTCCAGACCAGGAGGAAAAAAGGAAGGGTCATTTGCTAGCACAGGGAATACCCCTGAGAATGGGCTACACTGAGGGCTGGTTCACACGTGACCCGTTCACATGTGCCTGTCACCAGGTGACTCATCAAGCATGTGTGAATTAGCCAGGTAGATATAGATTTCTGGTCAGTTTCTCTTCTTGAACTGGAAGAGGAAGGAAGAACATGCATATGTAATTTCCCTGCATACAACAGACCAATGCTTGCATTACTAGGGGAGGAGGGGCTGTTTTATGACACTAGGGATGCCTCAGTTTCCCACCTAGCATGGTTGATCTAAAACCGAATGGAATAATCACAGAGTTGAGATGGTGGATTTCATTAAGGGCTCTGACTTTACAATTCCAGCATAGTTTCTACCCATTCCGTCTCAGAAGCTCCTCCTACGGTTTCATTCCTGGGGGGCACTATCAGCTCCTGCCCCCTCTTTCCTCTTTATGGCACTCTTCTTCCATCTCTCCCCTTCCTGTATTACCACTGTATTACCACTGTCCGAATATAGAATGCAAGCTCTCCGGGCCAGGATAGTGTAGTGGTTTGGGAGTCGGACTTAGACCTGGAAGATCCAGGTTCAAATCCCCACTCAGCCACGAAGCTTCCTGGGTGACCTTGGGCCAGTCACTATCTCTCAGCCCCACCTATCTCACAGGGTTGTTGTGAGGACAAAAAGGAGGGGAGGAAATATGTACACCACTCTGAGCTCCTTGGAGGAAGGGCGGTATAAAAATGGGAAAAATAAAAAAATAAAAATAAACTTGGCCTTTAAAATTTATTTTGAGTACTATGTAAACCAATGTGCTAAGGCTTTCGCGGCTGGAAACAACCCGAGTAATTCTTTTATCTCTATGTAAACTATATATATAAAGGGAACCACTTATTGATTTATGTTGCTATGTAAACCACTTTATGAACTACTTTTTGTTGAAAAGCGGTATATAAATATTCTTAATCATAATAAAATAAGACATGCGCTAGGGCCTCGATGGCATTTAGAGTACAGTACTGTAATACCGGACATATGATATCGTATAGTTGTTAGCCCCCAGGGCATGAGCCTAAGGATATGTACGAATTGGCTCACTCAGACCAACAGTCCATCTAGCCCAGTTTTCTGTCTCCAGCAAGAGCAGTCGGCTAGATACCTCTGGCAACTCATAAGCAGGGTGTGATGATGGTGATGGTGGCCATCTCCTATTCTTCATCCCCATCATCTGGTAATCAGAAATATATTGCCTCTGCGAACAGAAACTTTATTTTTTCCTCTCATAGCTATGTGATAGCCTGGTCAGCCATGGATCTGTTGTAAGCCTTTAAAAAGCCACCTAAACTAGTGGGGATCCCCACCCACCCCATGTGGCGGTGCATTCCACAAGCTAATTTTGCATTGTGTACGCAGCACCAGAATTTCTGTCTGTCCTAAACATACCAGCCATCAATTTAACGGAGAAAAAGAGAGAAATTACACACCGGGACATGGCTACCCTTGGCCTACTGTGATACTCCTGAAAAAATAAGGGAAAAGAGCAGCTGAAGGTCACCAAATATCACTCACAGCAAGAAAGAATGATTCTTGGAAAGCTCTGCCTTTCCATCTTAGGAGATGTTAAATGTGGGATGTTGCTATCAGATAGGCCCCAGATCTTGAGTTCTCAAAAAGAGGATCATCATGAAGCATTTTAAAACAATGTGTTAGCTTAGCTGAAACAGAGCTCGGCGTATATGAGGCAGACTGAGTTATCTGCCTCAGGCAGCAGTTTTGTGGGGGGCACCATAAAAACATAAGAAGAGCCCTGCTGGATCAGGCCAAAGGCCCATCTAGTCCAGCTTCCTGTATCACACAGTGGCCCCACCAGATGCCTCAGGGAGCACAACAAGACAACAAGATAACCTGTGTCCAGCCGCCACTCCCTTGCACCTGGCACAGAGAAAACCCACTTCTAAAACCAGGAGGTTGCTTATGGCTTGTAACCTGTAATGGTCTTTTCCTCCATGAATCTGTCCAAACCCCAAGGCCAGGTGCCATCACCACATCCTGTGGCAAGGAGTTTCACAGATGAATTACACGCTGGGTAAAGAAATATTTTCTTTTATCTGTTCTAACTCTCCCTCCACTCAATTTCACCAGCCTCCACCTGTCCATTAGCCCCCATTATTACTACAACTACCACTTGCAGATTTAGAAAGGAGATGCTGTAGCCCACCACTCACTGCATGCCCCATTCTTCTAGGGTCTTCTTTTTTCAAAACTGGAGACTGGGGTGGTGGAGGAAGCAACAGGGTGGTAGAATTTGGCCGGCTTCCTCAGGACACAGGAGCTCGGGGGGGGGGGGGGCAGTCCTGAATCGCAATGACATTATGATGAAGCCTAGAGACTATCCTCTTCACCCTGCAATTTAGGTGAACTGCTGAACCTAAGCAGGATAGAAGACCACCTGGGAACCATATGTATGTCTTTTGAGAAAGAGTGGGGAGGTATAAATGAATAGATATCGCCAGTATTGCACACAGTCACTTCGTTTTTCCATAACAGCCTTTAATTAACCTAAAGCAGGGTGGCTGAGCAACAGCTCCTCACACAATGCCTAATTAAACGATGGAACATCCATTCCAATTAGAGTTGCCCCCCAATTAAAGAAATCTTATCCAATGAATTGTATGAGTTTTAGTTGATCAATCAATGAATTCATCAACTAAATCTACCTAAATCTGCATCTACACCCCCTCCCATTATTCTAAAGGGGAAAAAACACATGCTTTTGTTTTTAGATGAATCTCTTAGCAATTCCCCCTTAGAAGAGGCATTCTCTCACACACGAGAGGGAATGCTTCTCCTAAGCTGGCACTTGCCATATGCAGACTTTAATAAGCACTTCTATTAAAAATAATTTAGATTTTCTTTTTAAAAATCTGTTGACCGATTAATTGGGAGTACTGTTTAGTCAATCTAAATGTTCTTCATTAATCTAGCCAACAAATCAACCCAAATTAACAATTCTGGGTGAAGTGTTGATACCAGCTTTTGAAACAAAACTTTCTGATATCTTGGTGAGGCCTAGGGATGGACCCGGGAATGTGTCAAGGGGCTAGAAATGGAGCCTAGCAGTTTCTGACACACCCATGGGTGGGAACGTTGTTCCTGGGGGCAGAGCAAACTGTAAAAGCTGTCCATTATTATTCACAGGTTTTCGAAATGGTGGGAAGGAGAGGGGAAATCCAGTTTTGCCTCTTTCTTTTCTAGCAACGGCCTCAAAGTAAAAGAAAAAAGTGTTTGTGCATATTTTTTTCTGCTGATCTGTGGTGAAATGAGGGCTGTAATCCACATTAGTGACTGTGATTGAACAAGGCTATCCTCTTTTAGCTAACACATCGTAAAAATTAAAAAGGCTCAGTAATAAGAGGGTGGTCTTCGGTAGGCAGTCTCCTCCTCCTGTGAGGCCAACATGGCAGCAGCTACCCAAGTCCTAATGGGTGCGCACAGACACAGACACAGACACAGACACAGACACAGACACACACACACACACACACACACACACACACACACACAGAGTCATTTTTAAAACTTTGAGTTAACCAATCCACAACAGCCACCCATAGACACTTGGAGAATCTGACCTCCAAATTCTGAAAAAGTCTTGTAGCATGTTAGTTCAGATCAGGCTTTTATGGACTGCAGTCCATTTCACCACCAGACGCAGATCAAAGTGACCAGTCTGCTGCGCATAAACATGGATTGGAAAGGGTGGGGAATCTACGTCTGAACTGGTTTTCATTACCCCTGATGGTGTGTATAAAAGGGGAGTCGAAGTGTGTTAAGGGAAGACTGAGTTGCCTTTGAGTCCTGCCTGGTCTATTATTTTGTTGTGACTTCACCTTGCTTGATGCGTTTCAAACCAGACAGGCAGGCCACAGCAGGAGGGCATGCTAGGTCTCTTTAAGGCCTAAGTAATGTGTTGAGAACATAAGAGGTGTCTTGGAAGAAGAACAGACAGAGACCAAGTAAGTCCAACATTCTTGGCAAGAAGGTCTGCAAATGCTGGAAGGACCCTGGTCCACTGCTGGACCAAAGTACTGACTGAGAGCAGAAGCAGCCTTTTCACTTGAAATCTAGCATCACTCCAGGTACCCACAAATTCACCTCTTTATAGGCAACACCTTGCTGGCTGTGTTTGTAACTCCCCTAGACAATTATGAATGGACTGTCGAGGGAGACATTTTCTGCCCTCCTTCATCGTACTAGAATTCAGGGCCACTCAGTCAGGCTGGAAGGGTGATCTCAAGGCACCCAGGCTTCAGGCAGTGTCTAGTCAACTTACGGAACATATTTCCACAAGATGGCTGGCAATAGTCAGCAGCTTGGATTGGCTGAAAAAAATAACACAGATCTTGTTGACGGTTATTAGCTGTGGAAACTCCATGTACAAGCGCACTTTACCTCTAAACACAGGTTGCTGGGGTCAAACCAAGCAGAAGGCATTTGTGCTCTGGTTCTAAAAAACTGAAATGTTGGATTAGATCTTATTGGAATAACCTCTATTGGAAGGTTATCTGGAGTTTTCCCCTTACACCCAAGGCAGACTTGCTTATACTTAGCTAAATAAGCACACGAGGCATAGGCTGAGTGAAGTTGCAAAAAGAGAAAGTTTACTCACGGTTTCAGTTCATATATACAGCATCTGATTAAGATCAGAGTTTCAGTTCTAACTTAGGACGAAGCCCCCCTATAGCTGGGGCCCCCTGCATGAGGTCTGATGTAAGATGGCCGCTGGGGCTGCAGAGCACCATGGCACATCTTACCTCGTTGGAGTCAGGAGAAGGAGAGAGTGAGAAAGGGTAAGAAGAAGGAGGAAATAGGTCAGGGACCACGCCCCTTCCTTGGAACACAGAGAGGTCAAGGCAAAAGGTCTTTCAGGTGACCAGACGACACATCGCCCCCCAGCGTCCCCCCCAGTGTCCAGCAGACGAATGCTGCCCATCTCCAACAGATCTAACAATTCTTATGCTCTTCCCAGAAGATGCAGATGTATCATTTATAATGCTACCTCCTGAGTAGGAAGAACAGACTTGAACTCTCAGTTTCCAAA
>JANXHW010000009.1:0-12500 GCA_026170595.1 Plestiodon gilberti rubricaudatus | reverse complement strand
GGTTAGGGTTAGGGTTAGGGTTAGGGTTAGGGTTAGGGTTAGGGTTAGGGTTAGGGTTAGGGTTAGGGTTAGGGTTAGGGTTAGGGTTAGGGTTAGGGTTAGGGTTAGGGTTAGGGTTAGGGTTAGGGTTAGGGTTAGGGTTAGGGTTAGGGTTAGGGTTAGGGTTAGGGTTAGGGTTAGGGTTAGGGTTAGGGTTAGGGTTAGGGTTAGGGTTAGGGTTAGGGTTAGGGTTAGGGTTAGGGTTAGGGTTAGGGTTAGGGTTAGGGTTAGGGTTAGGGTTAGGGTTAGGGTTAGGGTTAGGGTTAGGGTTAGGGTTAGGGTTAGGGTTAGGGTTAGGGTTAGGGTTAGGGTTAGGGTTAGGGTTAGGGTTAGGGTTAGGGTTAGGGTTAGGGTTAGGGTTAGGGTTAGGGTTAGGGTTAGGGTTAGGGTTAGGGTTAGGGTTAGGGTTAGGGTTAGGGTTAGGGTTAGGGTTAGGGTTAGGGTTAGGGTTAGGGTTAGGGTTAGGGTTAGGGTTAGGGTTAGGGTTAGGGTTAGGGTTAGGGTTAGGGTTAGGGTTAGGGTTAGGGTTAGGGTTAGGGTTAGGGTTAGGGTTAGGGTTAGGGTTAGGGTTAGGGTTAGGGTTAGGGTTAGGGTTAGGGTTAGGGTTAGGGTTAGGGTTAGGGTTAGGGTTAGGGTTAGGGTTAGGGTTAGGGTTAGGGTTAGGGTTAGGGTTAGGGTTAGGGTTAGGGTTAGGGTTAGGGTTAGGGTTAGGGTTAGGGTTAGGGTTAGGGTTAGGGTTAGGGTTAGGGTTAGGGTTAGGGTTAGGGTTAGGGTTAGGGTTAGGGTTAGGGTTAGGGTTAGGGTTAGGGTTAGGGTTAGGGTTAGGGTTAGGGTTAGGGTTAGGGTTAGGGTTAGGGTTAGGGTTAGGGTTAGGGTTAGGGTTAGGGTTAGGGTTAGGGTTAGGGTTAGGGTTAGGGTTAGGGTTAGGGTTAGGGTTAGGGTTAGGGTTAGGGTTAGGGTTAGGGTTAGGGTTAGGGTTAGGGTTAGGGTTAGGGTTAGGGTTAGGGTTAGGGTTAGGGTTAGGGTTAGGGTTAGGGTTAGGGTTAGGGTTAGGGTTAGGGTTAGGGTTAGGGTTAGGGTTAGGGTTAGGGTTAGGGTTAGGGTTAGGGTTAGGGTTAGGGTTAGGGTTAGGGTTAGGGTTAGGGTTAGGGTTAGGGTTAGGGTTAGGGTTAGGGTTAGGGTTAGGGTTAGGGTTAGGGTTAGGGTTAGGGTTAGGGTTAGGGTTAGGGTTAGGGTTAGGGTTAGGGTTAGGGTTAGGGTTAGGGTTAGGGTTAGGGTTAGGGTTAGGGTTAGGGTTAGGGTTAGGGTTAGGGTTAGGGTTAGGGTTAGGGTTAGGGTTAGGGTTAGGGTTAGGGTTAGGGTTAGGGTTAGGGTTAGGGTTAGGGTTAGGGTTAGGGTTAGGGTTAGGGTTAGGGTTAGGGTTAGGGTTAGGGTTAGGGTTAGGGTTAGGGTTAGGGTTAGGGTTAGGGTTAGGGTTAGGGTTAGGGTTAGGGTTAGGGTTAGGGTTAGGGTTAGGGTTAGGGTTAGGGTTAGGGTTAGGGTTAGGGTTAGGGTTAGGGTTAGGGTTAGGGTTAGGGTTAGGGTTAGGGTTAGGGTTAGGGTTAGGGTTAGGGTTAGGGTTAGGGTTAGGGTTAGGGTTAGGGTTAGGGTTAGGGTTAGGGTTAGGGTTAGGGTTAGGGTTAGGGTTAGGGTTAGGGTTAGGGTTAGGGTTAGGGTTAGGGTTAGGGTTAGGGTTAGGGTTAGGGTTAGGGTTAGGGTTAGGGTTAGGGTTAGGGTTAGGGTTAGGGTTAGGGTTAGGGTTAGGGTTAGGGTTAGGGTTAGGGTTAGGGTTAGGGTTAGGGTTAGGGTTAGGGTTAGGGTTAGGGTTAGGGTTAGGGTTAGGGTTAGGGTTAGGGTTAGGGTTAGGGTTAGGGTTAGGGTTAGGGTTAGGGTTAGGGTTAGGGTTAGGGTTAGGGTTAGGGTTAGGGTTAGGGTTAGGGTTAGGGTTAGGGTTAGGGTTAGGGTTAGGGTTAGGGTTAGGGTTAGGGTTAGGGTTAGGGTTAGGGTTAGGGTTAGGGTTAGGGTTAGGGTTAGGGTTAGGGTTAGGGTTAGGGTTAGGGTTAGGGTTAGGGTTAGGGTTAGGGTTAGGGTTAGGGTTAGGGTTAGGGTTAGGGTTAGGGTTAGGGTTAGGGTTAGGGTTAGGGTTAGGGTTAGGGTTAGGGTTAGGGTTAGGGTTAGGGTTAGGGTTAGGGTTAGGGTTAGGGTTAGGGTTAGGGTTAGGGTTAGGGTTAGGGTTAGGGTTAGGGTTAGGGTTAGGGTTAGGGTTAGGGTTAGGGTTAGGGTTAGGGTTAGGGTTAGGGTTAGGGTTAGGGTTAGGGTTAGGGTTAGGGTTAGGGTTAGGGTTAGGGTTAGGGTTAGGGTTAGGGTTAGGGTTAGGGTTAGGGTTAGGGTTAGGGTTAGGGTTAGGGTTAGGGTTAGGGTTAGGGTTAGGGTTAGGGTTAGGGTTAGGGTTAGGGTTAGGGTTAGGGTTAGGGTTAGGGTTAGGGTTAGGGTTAGGGTTAGGGTTAGGGTTAGGGTTAGGGTTAGGGTTAGGGTTAGGGTTAGGGTTAGGGTTAGGGTTAGGGTTAGGGTTAGGGTTAGGGTTAGGGTTAGGGTTAGGGTTAGGGTTAGGGTTAGGGTTAGGGTTAGGGTTAGGGTTAGGGTTAGGGTTAGGGTTAGGGTTAGGGTTAGGGTTAGGGTTAGGGTTAGGGTTAGGGTTAGGGTTAGGGTTAGGGTTAGGGTTAGGGTTAGGGTTAGGGTTAGGGTTAGGGTTAGGGTTAGGGTTAGGGTTAGGGTTAGGGTTAGGGTTAGGGTTAGGGTTAGGGTTAGGGTTAGGGTTAGGGTTAGGGTTAGGGTTAGGGTTAGGGTTAGGGTTAGGGTTAGGGTTAGGGTTAGGGTTAGGGTTAGGGTTAGGGTTAGGGTTAGGGTTAGGGTTAGGGTTAGGGTTAGGGTTAGGGTTAGGGTTAGGGTTAGGGTTAGGGTTAGGGTTAGGGTTAGGGTTAGGGTTAGGGTTAGGGTTAGGGTTAGGGTTAGGGTTAGGGTTAGGGTTAGGGTTAGGGTTAGGGTTAGGGTTAGGGTTAGGGTTAGGGTTAGGGTTAGGGTTAGGGTTAGGGTTAGGGTTAGGGTTAGGGTTAGGGTTAGGGTTAGGGTTAGGGTTAGGGTTAGGGTTAGGGTTAGGGTTAGGGTTAGGGTTAGGGTTAGGGTTAGGGTTAGGGTTAGGGTTAGGGTTAGGGTTAGGGTTAGGGTTAGGGTTAGGGTTAGGGTTAGGGTTAGGGTTAGGGTTAGGGTTAGGGTTAGGGTTAGGGTTAGGGTTAGGGTTAGGGTTAGGGTTAGGGTTAGGGTTAGGGTTAGGGTTAGGGTTAGGGTTAGGGTTAGGGTTAGGGTTAGGGTTAGGGTTAGGGTTAGGGTTAGGGTTAGGGTTAGGGTTAGGGTTAGGGTTAGGGTTAGGGTTAGGGTTAGGGTTAGGGTTAGGGTTAGGGTTAGGGTTAGGGTTAGGGTTAGGGTTAGGGTTAGGGTTAGGGTTAGGGTTAGGGTTAGGGTTAGGGTTAGGGTTAGGGTTAGGGTTAGGGTTAGGGTTAGGGTTAGGGTTAGGGTTAGGGTTAGGGTTAGGGTTAGGGTTAGGGTTAGGGTTAGGGTTAGGGTTAGGGTTAGGGTTAGGGTTAGGGTTAGGGTTAGGGTTAGGGTTAGGGTTAGGGTTAGGGTTAGGGTTAGGGTTAGGGTTAGGGTTAGGGTTAGGGTTAGGGTTAGGGTTAGGGTTAGGGTTAGGGTTAGGGTTAGGGTTAGGGTTAGGGTTAGGGTTAGGGTTAGGGTTAGGGTTAGGGTTAGGGTTAGGGTTAGGGTTAGGGTTAGGGTTAGGGTTAGGGTTAGGGTTAGGGTTAGGGTTAGGGTTAGGGTTAGGGTTAGGGTTAGGGTTAGGGTTAGGGTTAGGGTTAGGGTTAGGGTTAGGGTTAGGGTTAGGGTTAGGGTTAGGGTTAGGGTTAGGGTTAGGGTTAGGGTTAGGGTTAGGGTTAGGGTTAGGGTTAGGGTTAGGGTTAGGGTTAGGGTTAGGGTTAGGGTTAGGGTTAGGGTTAGGGTTAGGGTTAGGGTTAGGGTTAGGGTTAGGGTTAGGGTTAGGGTTAGGGTTAGGGTTAGGGTTAGGGTTAGGGTTAGGGTTAGGGTTAGGGTTAGGGTTAGGGTTAGGGTTAGGGTTAGGGTTAGGGTTAGGGTTAGGGTTAGGGTTAGGGTTAGGGTTAGGGTTAGGGTTAGGGTTAGGGTTAGGGTTAGGGTTAGGGTTAGGGTTAGGGTTAGGGTTAGGGTTAGGGTTAGGGTTAGGGTTAGGGTTAGGGTTAGGGTTAGGGTTAGGGTTAGGGTTAGGGTTAGGGTTAGGGTTAGGGTTAGGGTTAGGGTTAGGGTTAGGGTTAGGGTTAGGGTTAGGGTTAGGGTTAGGGTTAGGGTTAGGGTTAGGGTTAGGGTTAGGGTTAGGGTTAGGGTTAGGGTTAGGGTTAGGGTTAGGGTTAGGGTTAGGGTTAGGGTTAGGGTTAGGGTTAGGGTTAGGGTTAGGGTTAGGGTTAGGGTTAGGGTTAGGGTTAGGGTTAGGGTTAGGGTTAGGGTTAGGGTTAGGGTTAGGGTTAGGGTTAGGGTTAGGGTTA
Source organism: Plestiodon gilberti rubricaudatus (assembly GCA_026170595.1). Lineage (NCBI taxonomy): Eukaryota > Metazoa > Chordata > Lepidosauria > Squamata > Scincidae > Plestiodon > Plestiodon gilberti. The sequence goes on along the minus strand of JANXHW010000009.1, from coordinate 7,815 downwards.
GGGTTAGGGTTAGGGTTAGGGTTAGGGTTAGGGTTAGGGTTAGGGTTAGGGTTAGGGTTAGGGTTAGGGTTAGGGTTAGGGTTAGGGTTAGGGTTAGGGTTAGGGTTAGGGTTAGGGTTAGGGTTAGGGTTAGGGTTAGGGTTAGGGTTAGGGTTAGGGTTAGGGTTAGGGTTAGGGTTAGGGTTAGGGTTAGGGTTAGGGTTAGGGTTAGGGTTAGGGTTAGGGTTAGGGTTAGGGTTAGGGTTAGGGTTAGGGTTAGGGTTAGGGTTAGGGTTAGGGTTAGGGTTAGGGTTAGGGTTAGGGTTAGGGTTAGGGTTAGGGTTAGGGTTAGGGTTAGGGTTAGGGTTAGGGTTAGGGTTAGGGTTAGGGTTAGGGTTAGGGTTAGGGTTAGGGTTAGGGTTAGGGTTAGGGTTAGGGTTAGGGTTAGGGTTAGGGTTAGGGTTAGGGTTAGGGTTAGGGTTAGGGTTAGGGTTAGGGTTAGGGTTAGGGTTAGGGTTAGGGTTAGGGTTAGGGTTAGGGTTAGGGTTAGGGTTAGGGTTAGGGTTAGGGTTAGGGTTAGGGTTAGGGTTAGGGTTAGGGTTAGGGTTAGGGTTAGGGTTAGGGTTAGGGTTAGGGTTAGGGTTAGGGTTAGGGTTAGGGTTAGGGTTAGGGTTAGGGTTAGGGTTAGGGTTAGGGTTAGGGTTAGGGTTAGGGTTAGGGTTAGGGTTAGGGTTAGGGTTAGGGTTAGGGTTAGGGTTAGGGTTAGGGTTAGGGTTAGGGTTAGGGTTAGGGTTAGGGTTAGGGTTAGGGTTAGGGTTAGGGTTAGGGTTAGGGTTAGGGTTAGGGTTAGGGTTAGGGTTAGGGTTAGGGTTAGGGTTAGGGTTAGGGTTAGGGTTAGGGTTAGGGTTAGGGTTAGGGTTAGGGTTAGGGTTAGGGTTAGGGTTAGGGTTAGGGTTAGGGTTAGGGTTAGGGTTAGGGTTAGGGTTAGGGTTAGGGTTAGGGTTAGGGTTAGGGTTAGGGTTAGGGTTAGGGTTAGGGTTAGGGTTAGGGTTAGGGTTAGGGTTAGGGTTAGGGTTAGGGTTAGGGTTAGGGTTAGGGTTAGGGTTAGGGTTAGGGTTAGGGTTAGGGTTAGGGTTAGGGTTAGGGTTAGGGTTAGGGTTAGGGTTAGGGTTAGGGTTAGGGTTAGGGTTAGGGTTAGGGTTAGGGTTAGGGTTAGGGTTAGGGTTAGGGTTAGGGTTAGGGTTAGGGTTAGGGTTAGGGTTAGGGTTAGGGTTAGGGTTAGGGTTAGGGTTAGGGTTAGGGTTAGGGTTAGGGTTAGGGTTAGGGTTAGGGTTAGGGTTAGGGTTAGGGTTAGGGTTAGGGTTAGGGTTAGGGTTAGGGTTAGGGTTAGGGTTAGGGTTAGGGTTAGGGTTAGGGTTAGGGTTAGGGTTAGGGTTAGGGTTAGGGTTAGGGTTAGGGTTAGGGTTAGGGTTAGGGTTAGGGTTAGGGTTAGGGTTAGGGTTAGGGTTAGGGTTAGGGTTAGGGTTAGGGTTAGGGTTAGGGTTAGGGTTAGGGTTAGGGTTAGGGTTAGGGTTAGGGTTAGGGTTAGGGTTAGGGTTAGGGTTAGGGTTAGGGTTAGGGTTAGGGTTAGGGTTAGGGTTAGGGTTAGGGTTAGGGTTAGGGTTAGGGTTAGGGTTAGGGTTAGGGTTAGGGTTAGGGTTAGGGTTAGGGTTAGGGTTAGGGTTAGGGTTAGGGTTAGGGTTAGGGTTAGGGTTAGGGTTAGGGTTAGGGTTAGGGTTAGGGTTAGGGTTAGGGTTAGGGTTAGGGTTAGGGTTAGGGTTAGGGTTAGGGTTAGGGTTAGGGTTAGGGTTAGGGTTAGGGTTAGGGTTAGGGTTAGGGTTAGGGTTAGGGTTAGGGTTAGGGTTAGGGTTAGGGTTAGGGTTAGGGTTAGGGTTAGGGTTAGGGTTAGGGTTAGGGTTAGGGTTAGGGTTAGGGTTAGGGTTAGGGTTAGGGTTAGGGTTAGGGTTAGGGTTAGGGTTAGGGTTAGGGTTAGGGTTAGGGTTAGGGTTAGGGTTAGGGTTAGGGTTAGGGTTAGGGTTAGGGTTAGGGTTAGGGTTAGGGTTAGGGTTAGGGTTAGGGTTAGGGTTAGGGTTAGGGTTAGGGTTAGGGTTAGGGTTAGGGTTAGGGTTAGGGTTAGGGTTAGGGTTAGGGTTAGGGTTAGGGTTAGGGTTAGGGTTAGGGTTAGGGTTAGGGTTAGGGTTAGGGTTAGGGTTAGGGTTAGGGTTAGGGTTAGGGTTAGGGTTAGGGTTAGGGTTAGGGTTAGGGTTAGGGTTAGGGTTAGGGTTAGGGTTAGGGTTAGGGTTAGGGTTAGGGTTAGGGTTAGGGTTAGGGTTAGGGTTAGGGTTAGGGTTAGGGTTAGGGTTAGGGTTAGGGTTAGGGTTAGGGTTAGGGTTAGGGTTAGGGTTAGGGTTAGGGTTAGGGTTAGGGTTAGGGTTAGGGTTAGGGTTAGGGTTAGGGTTAGGGTTAGGGTTAGGGTTAGGGTTAGGGTTAGGGTTAGGGTTAGGGTTAGGGTTAGGGTTAGGGTTAGGGTTAGGGTTAGGGTTAGGGTTAGGGTTAGGGTTAGGGTTAGGGTTAGGGTTAGGGTTAGGGTTAGGGTTAGGGTTAGGGTTAGGGTTAGGGTTAGGGTTAGGGTTAGGGTTAGGGTTAGGGTTAGGGTTAGGGTTAGGGTTAGGGTTAGGGTTAGGGTTAGGGTTAGGGTTAGGGTTAGGGTTAGGGTTAGGGTTAGGGTTAGGGTTAGGGTTAGGGTTAGGGTTAGGGTTAGGGTTAGGGTTAGGGTTAGGGTTAGGGTTAGGGTTAGGGTTAGGGTTAGGGTTAGGGTTAGGGTTAGGGTTAGGGTTAGGGTTAGGGTTAGGGTTAGGGTTAGGGTTAGGGTTAGGGTTAGGGTTAGGGTTAGGGTTAGGGTTAGGGTTAGGGTTAGGGTTAGGGTTAGGGTTAGGGTTAGGGTTAGGGTTAGGGTTAGGGTTAGGGTTAGGGTTAGGGTTAGGGTTAGGGTTAGGGTTAGGGTTAGGGTTAGGGTTAGGGTTAGGGTTAGGGTTAGGGTTAGGGTTAGGGTTAGGGTTAGGGTTAGGGTTAGGGTTAGGGTTAGGGTTAGGGTTAGGGTTAGGGTTAGGGTTAGGGTTAGGGTTAGGGTTAGGGTTAGGGTTAGGGTTAGGGTTAGGGTTAGGGTTAGGGTTAGGGTTAGGGTTAGGGTTAGGGTTAGGGTTAGGGTTAGGGTTAGGGTTAGGGTTAGGGTTAGGGTTAGGGTTAGGGTTAGGGTTAGGGTTAGGGTTAGGGTTAGGGTTAGGGTTAGGGTTAGGGTTAGGGTTAGGGTTAGGGTTAGGGTTAGGGTTAGGGTTAGGGTTAGGGTTAGGGTTAGGGTTAGGGTTAGGGTTAGGGTTAGGGTTAGGGTTAGGGTTAGGGTTAGGGTTAGGGTTAGGGTTAGGGTTAGGGTTAGGGTTAGGGTTAGGGTTAGGGTTAGGGTTAGGGTTAGGGTTAGGGTTAGGGTTAGGGTTAGGGTTAGGGTTAGGGTTAGGGTTAGGGTTAGGGTTAGGGTTAGGGTTAGGGTTAGGGTTAGGGTTAGGGTTAGGGTTAGGGTTAGGGTTAGGGTTAGGGTTAGGGTTAGGGTTAGGGTTAGGGTTAGGGTTAGGGTTAGGGTTAGGGTTAGGGTTAGGGTTAGGGTTAGGGTTAGGGTTAGGGTTAGGGTTAGGGTTAGGGTTAGGGTTAGGGTTAGGGTTAGGGTTAGGGTTAGGGTTAGGGTTAGGGTTAGGGTTAGGGTTAGGGTTAGGGTTAGGGTTAGGGTTAGGGTTAGGGTTAGGGTTAGGGTTAGGGTTAGGGTTAGGGTTAGGGTTAGGGTTAGGGTTAGGGTTAGGGTTAGGGTTAGGGTTAGGGTTAGGGTTAGGGTTAGGGTTAGGGTTAGGGTTAGGGTTAGGGTTAGGGTTAGGGTTAGGGTTAGGGTTAGGGTTAGGGTTAGGGTTAGGGTTAGGGTTAGGGTTAGGGTTAGGGTTAGGGTTAGGGTTAGGGTTAGGGTTAGGGTTAGGGTTAGGGTTAGGGTTAGGGTTAGGGTTAGGGTTAGGGTTAGGGTTAGGGTTAGGGTTAGGGTTAGGGTTAGGGTTAGGGTTAGGGTTAGGGTTAGGGTTAGGGTTAGGGTTAGGGTTAGGGTTAGGGTTAGGGTTAGGGTTAGGGTTAGGGTTAGGGTTAGGGTTAGGGTTAGGGTTAGGGTTAGGGTTAGGGTTAGGGTTAGGGTTAGGGTTAGGGTTAGGGTTAGGGTTAGGGTTAGGGTTAGGGTTAGGGTTAGGGTTAGGGTTAGGGTTAGGGTTAGGGTTAGGGTTAGGGTTAGGGTTAGGGTTAGGGTTAGGGTTAGGGTTAGGGTTAGGGTTAGGGTTAGGGTTAGGGTTAGGGTTAGGGTTAGGGTTAGGGTTAGGGTTAGGGTTAGGGTTAGGGTTAGGGTTAGGGTTAGGGTTAGGGTTAGGGTTAGGGTTAGGGTTAGGGTTAGGGTTAGGGTTAGGGTTAGGGTTAGGGTTAGGGTTAGGGTTAGGGTTAGGGTTAGGGTTAGGGTTAGGGTTAGGGTTAGGGTTAGGGTTAGGGTTAGGGTTAGGGTTAGGGTTAGGGTTAGGGTTAGGGTTAGGGTTAGGGTTAGGGTTAGGGTTAGGGTTAGGGTTAGGGTTAGGGTTAGGGTTAGGGTTAGGGTTAGGGTTAGGGTTAGGGTTAGGGTTAGGGTTAGGGTTAGGGTTAGGGTTAGGGTTAGGGTTAGGGTTAGGGTTAGGGTTAGGGTTAGGGTTAGGGTTAGGGTTAGGGTTAGGGTTAGGGTTAGGGTTAGGGTTAGGGTTAGGGTTAGGGTTAGGGTTAGGGTTAGGGTTAGGGTTAGGGTTAGGGTTAGGGTTAGGGTTAGGGTTAGGGTTAGGGTTAGGGTTAGGGTTAGGGTTAGGGTTAGGGTTAGGGTTAGGGTTAGGGTTAGGGTTAGGGTTAGGGTTAGGGTTAGGGTTAGGGTTAGGGTTAGGGTTAGGGTTAGGGTTAGGGTTAGGGTTAGGGTTAGGGTTAGGGTTAGGGTTAGGGTTAGGGTTAGGGTTAGGGTTAGGGTTAGGGTTAGGGTTAGGGTTAGGGTTAGGGTTAGGGTTAGGGTTAGGGTTAGGGTTAGGGTTAGGGTTAGGGTTAGGGTTAGGGTTAGGGTTAGGGTTAGGGTTAGGGTTAGGGTTAGGGTTAGGGTTAGGGTTAGGGTTAGGGTTAGGGTTAGGGTTAGGGTTAGGGTTAGGGTTAGGGTTAGGGTTAGGGTTAGGGTTAGGGTTAGGGTTAGGGTTAGGGTTAGGGTTAGGGTTAGGGTTAGGGTTAGGGTTAGGGTTAGGGTTAGGGTTAGGGTTAGGGTTAGGGTTAGGGTTAGGGTTAGGGTTAGGGTTAGGGTTAGGGTTAGGGTTAGGGTTAGGGTTAGGGTTAGGGTTAGGGTTAGGGTTAGGGTTAGGGTTAGGGTTAGGGTTAGGGTTAGGGTTAGGGTTAGGGTTAGGGTTAGGGTTAGGGTTAGGGTTAGGGTTAGGGTTAGGGTTAGGGTTAGGGTTAGGGTTAGGGTTAGGGTTAGGGTTAGGGTTAGGGTTAGGGTTAGGGTTAGGGTTAGGGTTAGGGTTAGGGTTAGGGTTAGGGTTAGGGTTAGGGTTAGGGTTAGGGTTAGGGTTAGGGTTAGGGTTAGGGTTAGGGTTAGGGTTAGGGTTAGGGTTAGGGTTAGGGTTAGGGTTAGGGTTAGGGTTAGGGTTAGGGTTAGGGTTAGGGTTAGGGTTAGGGTTAGGGTTAGGGTTAGGGTTAGGGTTAGGGTTAGGGTTAGGGTTAGGGTTAGGGTTAGGGTTAGGGTTAGGGTTAGGGTTAGGGTTAGGGTTAGGGTTAGGGTTAGGGTTAGGGTTAGGGTTAGGGTTAGGGTTAGGGTTAGGGTTAGGGTTAGGGTTAGGGTTAGGGTTAGGGTTAGGGTTAGGGTTAGGGTTAGGGTTAGGGTTAGGGTTAGGGTTAGGGTTAGGGTTAGGGTTAGGGTTAGGGTTAGGGTTAGGGTTAGGGTTAGGGTTAGGGTTAGGGTTAGGGTTAGGGTTAGGGTTAGGGTTAGGGTTAGGGTTAGGGTTAGGGTTAGGGTTAGGGTTAGGGTTAGGGTTAGGGTTAGGGTTAGGGTTAGGGTTAGGGTTAGGGTTAGGGTTAGGGTTAGGGTTAGGGTTAGGGTTAGGGTTAGGGTTAGGGTTAGGGTTAGGGTTAGGGTTAGGGTTAGGGTTAGGGTTAGGGTTAGGGTTAGGGTTAGGGTTAGGGTTAGGGTTAGGGTTAGGGTTAGGGTTAGGGTTAGGGTTAGGGTTAGGGTTAGGGTTAGGGTTAGGGTTAGGGTTAGGGTTAGGGTTAGGGTTAGGGTTAGGGTTAGGGTTAGGGTTAGGGTTAGGGTTAGGGTTAGGGTTAGGGTTAGGGTTAGGGTTAGGGTTAGGGTTAGGGTTAGGGTTAGGGTTAGGGTTAGGGTTAGGGTTAGGGTTAGGGTTAGGGTTAGGGTTAGGGTTAGGGTTAGGGTTAGGGTTAGGGTTAGGGTTAGGGTTAGGGTTAGGGTTAGGGTTAGGGTTAGGGTTAGGGTTAGGGTTAGGGTTAGGGTTAGGGTTAGGGTTAGGGTTAGGGTTAGGGTTAGGGTTAGGGTTAGGGTTAGGGTTAGGGTTAGGGTTAGGGTTAGGGTTAGGGTTAGGGTTAGGGTTAGGGTTAGGGTTAGGGTTAGGGTTAGGGTTAGGGTTAGGGTTAGGGTTAGGGTTAGGGTTAGGGTTAGGGTTAGGGTTAGGGTTAGGGTTAGGGTTAGGGTTAGGGTTAGGGTTAGGGTTAGGGTTAGGGTTAGGGTTAGGGTTAGGGTTAGGGTTAGGGTTAGGGTTAGGGTTAGGGTTAGGGTTAGGGTTAGGGTTAGGGTTAGGGTTAGGGTTAGGGTTAGGGTTAGGGTTAGGGTTAGGGTTAGGGTTAGGGTTAGGGTTAGGGTTAGGGTTAGGGTTAGGGTTAGGGTTAGGGTTAGGGTTAGGGTTAGGGTTAGGGTTAGGGTTAGGGTTAGGGTTAGGGTTAGGGTTAGGGTTAGGGTTAGGGTTAGGGTTAGGGTTAGGGTTAGGGTTAGGGTTAGGGTTAGGGTTAGGGTTAGGGTTAGGGTTAGGGTTAGGGTTAGGGTTAGGGTTAGGGTTAGGGTTAGGGTTAGGGTTAGGGTTAGGGTTAGGGTTAGGGTTAGGGTTAGGGTTAGGGTTAGGGTTAGGGTTAGGGTTAGGGTTAGGGTTAGGGTTAGGGTTAGGGTTAGGGTTAGGGTTAGGGTTAGGGTTAGGGTTAGGGTTAGGGTTAGGGTTAGGGTTAGGGTTAGGGTTAGGGTTAGGGTTAGGGTTAGGGTTAGGGTTAGGGTTAGGGTTAGGGTTAGGGTTAGGGTTAGGGTTAGGGTTAGGGTTAGGGTTAGGGTTAGGGTTAGGGTTAGGGTTAGGGTTAGGGTTAGGGTTAGGGTTAGGGTTAGGGTTAGGGTTAGGGTTAGGGTTAGGGTTAGGGTTAGGGTTAGGGTTAGGGTTAGGGTTAGGGTTAGGGTTAGGGTTAGGGTTAGGGTTAGGGTTAGGGTTAGGGTTAGGGTTAGGGTTAGGGTTAGGGTTAGGGTTAGGGTTAGGGTTAGGGTTAGGGTTAGGGTTAGGGTTAGGGTTAGGGTTAGGGTTAGGGTTAGGGTTAGGGTTAGGGTTAGGGTTAGGGTTAGGGTTAGGGTTAGGGTTAGGGTTAGGGTTAGGGTTAGGGTTAGGGTTAGGGTTAGGGTTAGGGTTAGGGTTAGGGTTAGGGTTAGGGTTAGGGTTAGGGTTAGGGTTAGGGTTAGGGTTAGGG